>JAHWFP010270916.1:17549-27627 GCA_023313725.1 Lithobius niger | reverse complement strand
CCCCCCCCCAATTTTGTTCCACTATAGAACAAATAAATCCTACAAAAATTTAGACAAGATTGGACAACACCAAGAGGTCGCTCAAGCTTATTACAATTTTTATTACTTTACAATATACGCTGCGCTGCCCAAAGCACAGTGCAACGCTACCACTGCATACGATGGCAGGTGAATTTGTGACACTATGAATAATGAATATTAAAATAACACTGCTAGTAGCTGCTACCAATACTAAAAAGGTAAATTCTCCTTCTCCATGTAATTCTTACATTTCAGAAATTGATGTTGGTGGTCAGTAACTACTTGTAGCAGAAATTGTTTTTCATGCTCATCTTTAGTAATCAAAGCGTTAAACTCTGTAATTAATGACACTCCCCGCTCAGTATTGTCACAGACTATTTAAGACGTAGAATTATGTCTAGGCCTTGCTTGTAATTCTCTCTGGCATTCAATGACTCCAGGTCAGCCTGCAAAATGGCTGATGGTATGTTTAAATGATTGGAATTTCAATGTTTTCTGTCACAAAATCAGCTACAGTGAAAGTTGAAATATCTTTTCACTAAGTAGAATCTAGTTGCTCCGCCATACTTGCATGACAGCTTTCTGCAATGGCCTGTACCATTTTTTGCCTGGAATTGAGTGAGACAAGGGAATCAAACAAAGCAAGTCCTGACAATTCTTCACTCGGGTACTAGAGATGTACCAAAGATTTGGAAAATGCAGCTTTCGACAAAATGCAGCTTTTAGCCTCAAAGTTTTAGAGGACGCCTAGTCACAGGATCAGACACCTAGATCATTCACAGGAGCAGACACTGCATGGGGAGTGGTAATTTAAGGTAAACGTACAACGTTATTACAAACACTCAAACATTGCATAAACCCTTCCTTTCTGAGACAGTAAGTTTGAACTGTGTTTGCAGCATGAAAATCTTCAGGCTGTTCAGCACTTTCGCCATCCATCGAGCAAGACATGCCCCATTCACGTTTCCTGTGTTTCTTAAGGTTGTGTTAAAGCACATGGCATTGACACGGCTGGCGATGCTCTGGTCATCCAGTAGCTTTACGACAGCAGATGCTTGCACTTCTCCTGTACCTGATAAAATTTAGATACACCCAGGGCAGGAAAGCGATCAATTAGCTACTTTCCCATCAAGTCTGGAGGTAGTTTTCCATCCCAGTGGACAACGAGTGAGACTTCAGAAGTATATTCTGACTTCAACCTTGAAGCAATTTCTTTTCGAATATGCCTCCGCGATCTGTAAATGATAGAAGGCCTTATGTTCAATTCATCAATGTTATGACCCAAACTCTTTGCCACAGCTGCTAGGTCACTCTTTTTAGTTCCATCTAAGGAGACATCAGTTCTGTCCAAGAAGTCAACAGTTCTTACTGGCTTCATACTGCTTTATACAAGTTGAGGTTTGCACAAATGCTTCAACAACTATGGTTTCGCCATAACTTGCCGAGTTTACTCACTCGACTCTAGAATACAACCGATGCCATGTTGTAGCTCCTGTTTAGCATTCGGCTTGCTGCTTTCTTTCCAACAATTTCCAGCCATGATTCCTTGCCAGCAAGAATGATATCTACTTCGCCCATTGTTCCCGTGGAGAATGTAAACACACAGAATTTTCCTGTTTGATGGTAATTTATGGCCAGTCATACCATATACTGTTTTGCGTCTCGTTTTCACACTAGCTGCCAGGTGCTGGTGCTGAGGAAGTAGGGCAACCATTACAAAAAAGAAATTGCAAAATTAGCATTTAGCAGACTGAAGATTAATGAAGAATGTATGTATTTTAATGCTGTCAATATGAACAACTTCCAACGCTCGTGAGCTACCCCTAAATATTGTTCTACAGCTGAAATTTTTTCTAGAATTGTTTCACGTATAGAGGAACAGAATTACAGGGTGGGACACTCAAATATCTGTACTTCGATTTTTTGAAGCACCCTGATGTGTAGTAGAAAGATCCCCCTTAGTGTGGACCTGTCCAGTCTTGGGAGAAATCACTCATCATTAAGAATAACTGGGCTAATACTAACTCCCAATATCCAGAAAGATTCTATCACAAGTATTTCGTCACCTCAATGTTATAAAAATTGAAGACATAGTTTTGACACAAGGAAACTGAGTATTCCGAGTTCTACAGCTCACCTGGCAACAACTGCAGAACATAAACTAGGCTATTTTTGTACTAGACCATTGAAAGTAATTTAACAAAAGGTTGGTTTAAAATGAAAATTTTACCAGGGTAAGGTACTCAGCAGTAGAATTGCAGTTCACCGAGTAGAGAACGACGAAGGCTGTGTTACGAATGGGATCCCTTCTCACTAATCGGCGCTTTGTAACCTACGCCATACTGCTTATTTGTTCCAGTACTAATGCAAAAAAATTGCGTCACTTCCGTTCCTACTTGACTCGCACTCCATTTTCACCAAAACAGATTCCGAGCAGGCAGGCAAGCGGAAAGTAAAAGAAACAGACTTTGTGCTGAGAACTAATTTACTGCAGGTTAAGTAAGTACCTTACCCTGGTAGCATTTCCATTTCCCTTCATGAACCCCTCCTCATCTGTTACAAATGGGATAGATTTACAACTGTGTTGAACACCACGGAATCGTACCTCGACCTAGGAGGGCCGATGGTGGGGTGTCTGACCCAGGCCCATCACATGGCCCTGACGACCCAAGGGCCCCAAAAATCCAACGTCGCTGAGTCCGTGCATGGGTTCCAGAGAAGATCCACCATTCCTGGCAACGAATACGGGCCCACACTTGCCAGCTCTCGCAGAAACACGAATCAATTGGCTTCCTTCAGTCCGGTGTCACAATCACTACCCATTGCACACCCTCACGTCAATCTTGTGGAGACACCTCCCAGCCAACGGACACCGCGGAAATATGAAGGCAAACAAACCTGACCACGGGATGCTGAATGCATCCATCATCTCAGCACCCACACACCTACCCCACGCAGCACACCGCTGCAGCTAAGCCGTCGCCGTTGAGGCAAATAAGTCCATCTCCGCGGTACCAAACCGGACACATAACGATCAGAACACCTCTGAGCACAATTTAAAATCATACCTGTCCACAAAACGAAAGGAGAGCCGATCCACCTCAGAATTACACACTCCTGGAAGGAAGACCACTTCCACAAAATAGCCCAGACGTATCTATCATGCCCATAACTCTCGTACAACCATAGTTAAGCCTGGAGACCTTGTACCACCTTGCTTGTTCACATATGTCACTGCCACAACACTGTCCTAAAGGACCCGAAAGGCCAACTACTACTTGACATTTATACGCAGCACAGCACCCTGTGGCAACCATTGCCCTGTGCTACGCGTCCATCAAGGGAAGCACCCCAACCAATGTCAATCGCATCGTTAGACAAAGCCACGGACGCCTCCAGAACCAGCCACGACTTGCTGACCGACTCCCTTTGCAACTCTGTGGTCCACCAACGCAGATCACAATGTGAGCTTGTCGACAGCCGACCTGTCACGAGTCCGGGTCATGACCACAATAAGTAGTTCCCTTGTAAAAATTGTGACATACAATTGTGCACCCACCACTGTGCACACTAAACTCTGCCAAACCCACTAGGCGTTGCAATGTCTAACCGTGACGTCAGTCTGAGCACACACTTTGCGAACCATCTACAACGTGCCCCGTTGCGTATGTACTGGCAGGATCACATATCCCGTTGCCAAATCAATAAAAATGCCAAGGAAAAGCAACCTGCATTTCAGTATTAGCACATTCTGCTCTAAATTCGGGAAAAAACCCAACATTTGTTACAAGTTCAATTCCACTTTCGAGTGGACTGGCACTAATCCTGAAATCTTCCAGGTACGTGAACACAAGTACCCCACGTAAGCAGAGAAAACGTCGCACCACATCAATAGACACCATAAAAATAAACGGGGCACATGCCAATCCGAATTGCATGATCTTGAAATGGAACAATGACCTCTGCCAAGAAAACATGAAAAGCTTGCATGCCCTGGTAGCAATTGGCACCGCATAATATGCGTGCGACAAATCTATCTTAGCGACCCACTAACCTCAAAGTGTTCAGCACCATGCCCACATGCGATATTCATTTACACGCCTTAGGTTCAGGATTATGCGGAAGGAACCATTCAGTTTTGAGACCGTACAAATTGGCAACACGAAACCAACTGAGCCAATCGTGCACAAAGACACCCTGTAGCACCATCTCTTGTAATTTTGAGTGCCACCAAGAAGAAAGTCAAGTATCAATACCTGGGTAAGTGGTACTTTTGCTCAGTGGCCGTTGACTATAGGCTCCTTTGGTTGGGAGGACCTGGCCCTGATCAATCACATCGGTAGTCGAGTTTCCAGGGCCACTGGTGAAAAGAGGTCGACCGCTTTCTTGGTGTGGTTGTTCAGCGGGGAATGGCCGCTTTAATTCTAAACACCATTCCTATCTTGTCTCCCTCAACAAATACAGCAGTCACCTCAATCATCCAACACCGAGGGTGGGGTCGCCCACACTTTACACAATGACGGTGCACACCATAAGCCTAAATCCACACCTCGAAGCATGGCCAAAACCCGGGACAACACCCTAATGCCCTCCCGGCTGACCAAACCAGCCGACCGCCATTCATCCGTTTTCATCGCAATGCCTCCAACCATAACCAGCCTGGTTCAATCCAACACAACACTGGCCACCACGTACGTTCACAACCACTCGTCACCAACATCGTGCCCCAGCACACTCAAACCTTACAAATTTCTCCAAATCAAATACTTCCAGTATGGAAATCACCGAACCGCTTCCCGGTTCTCTCCAACCAAGACAACCTGCGTCATACCCAAGCCACACATGGTAGTCCAAATCTTTTCCGTCAATAGAACAGTGCCTAAGTAGCAACCATCTTGTCCACCTCGGCCCACGGCCTCGCCTCTACCCAGGCTCCAACCAACGTTCTTCTCCACCGGAAAATGTGCCACAACCACATGACAAACGTAGCCACACTACCACAATTTCAAAAGTCTACACGCTTAAAAAAAAGGTTATGTCGTCTCCATGAAAAAAATAGGCAGTGGCTGTCGCAGGGTTTGGATCCAGGACCTTCCATCACCTATCTAGGCGAGCTCCTCGATGACGGTGCTTTCAGATAGCTGTTGCTTTTCGCTTGTGTTGCAGTATTTGCAAGCCTCACATGTGTCTCTGCGGAGTGGCAGTCGACTGTTCTGGCACCCACGGTTTGAGCTACGAGAAAAGTGCACGTCACTGTCAATGACCTCATCAGGCGGGCCCTCGTGTCTGCTGGGATTCCGGCACAGTTGAAACCTGTTCGTCACGACCGGAAAAATGGTAAGCGTCCAGATGGTCCAGATTGATCCCATTGGCAGACAGTCGTCAACTGGACTGCCTCACTGCACCGACATCCTGGCACCGTCATACCTAAACCAGACCTTGGTGCCTTTGAGCGCCGCCTCTGTCAAAAATAAAGCCAAGTGTCAATACCTGAGTAAGTGGTTCTTTTTTTTGCTCAGTGGCCGTTGACTCTGGGCTCCTTTGGTCGGAATGACCTGGCCGTGATCAATCATATCGGTAGCCGAGTTTCCAGGGTCACTGGTGATAAGAGGTCGATCGCTTTCTTGGTGTGGTTGTTCAGCGGGGAATGCCGCTTCAAGCCCGAACACCATTCCTATCTGTGTCATCCTCAACAAATACATCAGTCACCTCTGTGAAATCATCTGTGAACACTTGAACCACAGAAGGATTCTGCAGCAATCAATGTGCAAAGCCTGGAAAAGAAATCCTAAACAGACTCTGCTGAGACGGAAACACCTGAAGCTGTTGATGCTTTAAGTGGCTTTTTACTTTGGTTTTTAAAGTAAACATTGTCTTCATCCTGATCGGACTGTTGACGTGGTGCTCATATCGGCATTATTCAATTTCTTGGCCGTTCCATTGTTGTTTTTTAATGACATGTAGATTTCCCAGTTGCTATCTTACGTTGTGATGTCATTGTATTTTGTAATTTAATAATACCAGTGTTCGAATAAATTAGGTTAATAAACGACAGCCTTCCAAATACTGGAGTCAGAAGACGGTGACTTCAAATTTGAATCCGAAAACAGACGACAGCAGTTGTGATGGCGATGTAGGTGATCCAAAAACTAACAGCTTGAATAAGGCTAGAAGAAGACGCACCCTAGTGACTTTTCAAACACCTGTTTGTCAAAAATGTGTGTAAAGAAGGCCCGTTCTTCACAAGATTTGAGAGGAGACCTCGCCTCAAACCATCAAAAACCTGAGGGTAAAACTTCGTTTACGGCAACGAACACTTTTTTTTTTCTCGGCACCTTGGCCGTGAAAAACCCCGAAATTCAAACGCCTGTATCTTCCAAGAAAATGGACCAATCCGTCTCATATAAACAGCTCTTAATAGCCATGAACTTTATCTGTTTTCCCCCGCAAACAGAACACGAAAATTCCTTCTAGAACTTTCACAGCATCCTTAAGAAAAACGCACGAAACTGATGCCGTAAAATCACCGTAGCGCACGAGACGCCATTTTCACCATTTGTATAAAATTGTATTTGCTTTTATTTTTTCTTAGGCATAAAGCCAAAAACATTAGTTTAGTGTTTTAGAGGGAGGAGCTTCCTCTACGAAGGTACTTAACCTCCCTAATAAATGTACAGATACTTTGTTTTGATATTTCTTAAGTTTATTTACGGTGACGATCTTGAATACTTTTGAGAAATTTCCAACTGCCAAAACCAATTATCTGCGGCTGCAAATAATAATTGAAACTATTTAAATGCATTTTAGCATTCGCTGGTAACCTTAACTTTTATTTTATAATCTTTTAACGTAATCTTTTGCCATCCCAACTACCGGAGCTTAGGCAGCTTTTCGTTTACGTCTTTTCTGTTTGTACTTAGTTACTCCTAGCAAAACCGACTCGGCAACCCATTTCCCAAAGTAAACCTGGCATCCCAATGTTAATAATCGAATTTATTGAGATCATTCCTTCAATAGTCGCGATGGTTAACATCGTGGATAAATAAGAAAACAATCCGTAGTATTAAAGGCCTTATTCACGTTCTAAACAATGAGTTTAACTCTACCGGCCTCTCTTTATCACGCAGTACATAGTTATTCCTTCAAACGGCGCCAAGAGAAAAATCCTTTGCACAGCCGACTTTTCTATTGTTCTCAAGGCCCTCAGCCAATCAGACCTCCGTAGCTCTCCTCGGCGTCCGCGCTAAGGTCCAGAAAATCCGCTGCTCCAGCATAAAAACCCTGCCCCAGGAGGCAATCGTTAGCACACGCTCAGCAGATCTCAAAGCCAGAGGTGACTACGCCAGTCGGTATAGGAGATGTCCCGTCCGAATGTTGCCATGCCGGGCAAAGGTAGTTGGTTCGTATAACTAGTATTAACTTAGAAAGTTTAACTTTTGGAAGCCCCATTCGAAATTTATAGTTCTAAACTTAATGACTAACCTTAAGCTTTGAGAATTTATGGAGGTGGTACCATGATCGGCATTAATGACCCCCCACCCCCATAACGTCAGGGTTCACGGTCCCTTTCTAAAAACCAGCTTATTTTTCCGTGTTTTTAGTATGAACTTACTCAAACACTAAATTAGATCACTTAAACCAATTAGGTTTGCAGAAGCAGACTTCGATGGCTAGTTGCCCAAACTCATCTAAGTGTTTTCGTTGATTGGCAGAGTTTTTGTTAACTTAAAATGACAAATTCTAAATGGCAGATTTGATTCTAAGTCGCACTTAGGAAACATAGTCTGGTAGTATTTTGTGTGATTCCCGCGGTTTGCACTTAATAACAGGTTCTTGCGAGTTCCTGGCAGAACTTTTTCTTGTCGAAATTGTTATTCTTTGCACATAACATGTAAAGGTTGAAACTGAATTTAATGTAAATTCTTGTCAGATTTAATGTAAATCTCGTGTTGCTTTAATTTAAAGCTTTCTTGTTGATGCTAGTTGAAATGTAAATACTTGCTTTTTATATTTGCCTGTCATTTAATAAACCAAGAGTTTGTGAAACGTCAGTTGTTTACTAGTACGATTAATTGCTAGACTTAATTAAGAAAACCACTTATTATTTAAAGTCAGGACTGCAATTAACCACCCACCTGGTGGCAGCGAATACCCCCCTTTAAAGTTGATTAGTTAGCCTACAGTTAGGACCAATGACACTCTGTTACCCATACTGGGCCAGTAGTACATGTGTGCTGTTTCCTGAAAAGTAAAAACCGCCACCGCAACTAATAATTTAAAGGACAAAACCACATGGATGTCGGCGAGGCTACAAGCACCTAGAGGATCGTAGCTTCGGCCGCTACATGTGTCAACCTCTTGTGTTTGTTAAGTGTTTGCACATACAGCGTAAAAAGCTTCCATCATAAAGGGGCTGCCACTCAACTTTGCAATCCCAAACTCTACACATTTAAACAGTTTGTTTCCACTGTGTGTAGACGTGTGTTGTATAACGGTATTATGTCTGTACATCTCGCCGCACTCTTTAAGCTCAAATGGCTTCTTCCTCCTACGAACACTCACATGTCGCGTTACTAGTTCTTACTGCTGAAAGCCACACCAGACTCATCACATTTAAATAGTTTGTTTCTAGGGATCGACCGAGTCCGGATAGATCCGGATCCGGCGCCGGATCTTGCAGTATCCGGATCCGGCAATTATTTTAAACCGGATCCTGCACAAATAATCAACTTTCTTTTTTTCTTTGCTTCTTAGCAAAATCTTAGTAAAATAACTAAGCAGTCTACGAGTATAAAAAATTGCAGACGAAATAATTATATTGTAACAAAAATATGTATTGGAGAATACGAAACGAAGATGTTCAAAAAATCAAAACCTTTATGAGCACAAATCGAGCGTTATTACTAAAGTAGTAGCGAAAGTTGACTCATTTCTCCACAAAAAATCGTAATTTAAAAAAGTTTATTTCCACAAAGATAGCTTCAATTCACTAGATTTTTTTCTGATCTATCAACTTACCTTGGCTAACCGCAAAAAAAAAAATCAGCCGCATAGGCTATATTAGGTGTAACAGGCATGTTTTCCTTATCGCACGTGGTGAGTGAGTTAGGCCTAACGCACGAAGCTGCAAACGTTAAATGCACAGGGAGCCGTCACAAAATACTCTTGGTGTGCCGGCCTTTTTTTTTTTTTTCTAACTCACCTCTCTATATACATATACTCTCTACGTATATAGAGAGGTGAGTTAGAAAAAAAAAAGGCCGGCACACCAAGAGTATTTTGTGACGGCCCCCTGTGGTTAAATGGTTCACCTATGAATCTTTTAATTTCTGGAAAAAAATCCAAGTATTTACTTCACTGGCTAAATGTTGAGTCCCTTTGAAGTATCCAAAATCCAATTTGTTGGAGAATCTGCTCCCTTAATTCGATTTTAGACTTGGTAAACATTGCCTGTCAAATCAGCAGTAGCAAAACGTTAGAGCCCACCCATAGAGTTAGATATATTATATTGTTACACCAGAGAGGGAACATTCGCTTCAAAGCCTGTCCGTGCGTAATCACCGCCGCCAGGAGCCTGGTTGGCGCCACCGTCGATTTGAGAATGATTTTGTAAGGAATAGAGGTGTGCGCCAACAGCCACATCAAACGCAACTTAACGCCGCCGCTAGTCAGATTCGGACCCTGTCATCGCTCTTACGGTCGTGTTCGTTAGTGTCAAAGCTGAGATACTAAAAGATGAAGTATAAATTTATTTATGCTTTCGAAATAACTGAACTACTTGGAACTTGAAAACAAAAATTGGCTAATTGGAAACATTAATGCTTCATTATGCTCTACATGCTAAAAATGAAATAAAATCAAGTTGGATTATTTCACTTTTCAACAGTAAAAGTCGTACAGTAGGGCAAAGGGTGGGGACGGGGTGGCAGGGGACAACCCCCCCCCCCTTTCGCTAAAAAAACCTAATAAAACGAGCCGAGTGGGAATAAAAGAATAAAAATCTACTATGCTGAAGCCATACATGACGTAAAGCGAGAATAAATATACATAAAAAATA
>JAHWFP010270916.1:0-12549 GCA_023313725.1 Lithobius niger | reverse complement strand
TTTTTTTTTCCTTCTACGAACACTCACATGTCCTTGATACTAGTGCTTACGGCTGAAAGCCACGTCAGACTCTTCATGTTTAAAGTTTGTATCCGCTGTGTTGCAGGTGTATGATGTATGACAGCTTTAGGACTGTACATCTCACCACTATTCACGTTCAAATAGTTTGTTTCCTTATATGAAGTCATGTCTCTTGTTATTAGCGGTTACTGCTGAAAGCCACCCTACACTGTTTACATTTGAACAGTTCATTTCTACTGTCTCTCGGCATGTGTTGTATAACAACAGCTTTAGGTCGGTACATCTCGCCACACTCTTCACATTCAGATAGTTTCTTCCTTCTATGAAGAAACTTTTTGCTAGTGGTTACTGCTGAAAGCTATGCTAGACTCCACATCTGAAAACTTTACTTGTACCATGTACAGGTGTGGTACAAACCGAAGATAGAAAAATGATAGATACACAAGTTGTTACTGCTGAAAGCCAGGCTGGACTCTTCAGACGAAAAGAGGTTTTTCCCACTGTGAATAAGCATATGTTGTATAGCAGCAGCTTTAGGTCCCTATAACTCGCCACAGTATTCACATTCAAATGGTTACTTCCTTCTATAAACAAGCATGTCTTGTTACTAATGGTTACTGCTGAAGGCCATGTTAAACTCCACAACTGAATAGTTGGATAGGCATGCCATGAATAGGCATGTGTTGTATAACAGCTATAGGTCTCTACCCCTCTCCACGTTCAAATGGCTCAGTTTGTTTCTGGCATAGGCACATGTTGTATTTAGGTGTGTACATCTCGCCACTCTCTCCACGTTTAAAAGGTTTCTACTGTCTATGAACAGTTTGTTTCTACTAGTGTTGAGCAGTAAACTGGTTGTTAAAATACCAGTATTGTTTCAGTAAAGGATAATGACCGAAAACCGCGGGCATTCCTAAACAATGCCCGAGGGCGCGCAGCGTCCTGAGGGCCATTGTTTAGGAATGCACAAGGTTTTCGGTCATTATCCGACTTAATGCCCATTACGGCGAAGAGCTCGTTCCCATTGTCGGCTATTGTTGGCAGACGTTCTACGCTTTGAAAGAACGTGGTATTGTTACGTTCTTGAAATAACAGGCCATTGTTTTACATTATTGGTAAAGATTCGAAAATAGTTGAACGTGTTGCGGCAAACTAAAGTTCTTGGTAGGCTACTGATGAACAAAATGCCTTATCGTATTCCGTGTTTGTGCTTTTCGATGTACATGTTTGTGCGTTGCGTGGCAAAAATAAGGACAGAACTTTAACACAAAGACAACAAACTTTCGGCCGGTCAAATGAAAATGGGCGAGAATACCTTGAATACATATTAAACGTTTCAAAAATAAATCAACGTGGTTTAAAACATATAAAAGGAAAGAAGAAAACAAGCCGAACAGCTATGTGATCTAGGGACGAATTGGGTTCCTAGTTTGAATCCGGGTCATGCCACTCCAAAGGTGGCTTACTGTACTACGTTAATTCTAGTGCGTTATTTTTGATGTCTGGCTTGTTTTCCTCTTTCCTTCATGTAATTTACCTGAATTTGTGCTTATTTATTTAAAACATATAAAAGTGCAACCAAAGAGAGTCAAAGCATTTTCTCTTCCCGACAATCCTTCTCGTTGTCCTGGCAAAATGCACAGACTGTATCAAAATTATTGGCCCGAACATGCAAATACTGAGGTTGTGTATTTTTGCCCCAAAAAGAAATACAGCAATAACATTTTGTATTACAACCGCCCCGGGATTAAAAATGTTGCAACAGATGCTAATTGCTAAGTTGGATGGCTAATTAATCAATGACAACATTCGTGTCAGCAACAACTTTGTATCGACCCATCAACGTAGAAGAGCAGCTCATTGTGCAAACAACTGGCCACCGTAACTTGAAATCCTTACAACTGTACAAGAAAAGTATAGCCGTGGTATGCAAGCAAATATCATTGGTATTTTGAACTCGTAGCAAATGTATCAGGCCGGAGTGTTACAAATGAAAACCCGGTCAAACATTTGGTGAATAAAAAATGTAACCATTTTACAATCATTACATAATCTTTTGTAAATGTAACGGCATTGTAATGTAGTGTTTTGCTACTTCAAACGTGTTTTTTGTTTTGTTTTGTTAAAATAAGCTGTTTTTCAAATCCCGGGCATTCCCTAGGGAATGCCCGCACTTTTCCCGCCTTTAGGTGAAAGTGCGGGCTTTCCCGGCAACAATGGGTTTTTACATTGTTGTGTATTGTTTCAGCTGGGCTTTCCTTCGCCGAAAAGGGCATTAAATATGAAAAAAGGCACTAAAATTAAAACAATGGTTCATTTAGTCTTGTGTTGCAGGGCTGAAAGCAATGCAACAATCAGTTAAAGATCAACAATAGTAAAATTGGAATTCCAAACAATGCACAAAAGTGGAGCCAAATTTGCACAACTTTGTTTATGTATGCATTTCTACTTGGATAGCACCTTAACTATATCAAATATGAAACACACTTTTCAATAAAATTTGTTATGAATTAAAAATCAGGTGTTGGCACCAAAGCACTATAAAACTAAATACTGCCTCATTCATAAGTACCGGGGTACTGAGCTTGGTACCAGCACCGGCTGAAAAATTTCTGGTACCGCCCCAACACTTACTTTCTACTATGCACAGGTGTGTTTTATAACAGCTTGAGGTTTACCCCTCGTCCGCTCTTCACACTCAAATGGTTTCTTCTTTCTGTAAACCAGCACAGTTTACTATCCTGTTACTAGTGGTTACTACTGGAAGTCATACCACTCTCTTCACTTTTAACCCTTTAAGCGCTACATTAATTTTATATCTCCACAAAAATAGGGGTAACCTGGACGGGACTCGAACTAGCAACTTGAAGCAGCTCTTTAACGTGAGGCTCACGCCACTACCAACTCGGCCACAACCGTCTCTAGAGTCGGCTTGTTAAGGGAACCTAGTATTGTTGTCATTTCTCCATTGTTGCCCATCTTGCGCATTGTTTGGACTCTGTTATTAATACTTACACCTGTGCTTGTGTTTGACTCGAATTTGCTAGAGCATAGCACTTAAGAGCTTAAACAGAGTGTTTCCAATGTGTACACGAGCGCTGTGTAACAGCTTTAGGTCTGCAGCACTCTTTCTGTTTAAATGGTTTTTTCCTTCTCTGAATATGTTCCTCTTGTTACTAGTGGTTGCTGCTGAAAGCCTCCTTCGGAAACGGATGTAGGCAGCTAAGGCTATACAGACAGTGGATTGGATCGGATCGATTATGGCAACTTTCGCTGCAATATCGATAACTTGGGAAGTGGATGGGATTTCTATATGCGGTTTGCGGAGTTTTGCTAAGGAAATCACTGAGCATCTTCCTTGCTATCTAATATCTTAACTGTTAATTACTACTTTAAATTTTTTTATTTATCAAAATATTTATTGGATTTTTGAAGAAAACAACACCATTGATAACAATTGGGGATTAAATCTTGGACATCAGTAATGACAAATTAAAAAAAAAATTGGATTGGTTAAGTTTCCGGTATCGGTGCAGCCTTAAGCAGCATTTAACTAGAGATGCACCGAATGTTGACATCGGACATAAAAAATCTGCCTTTTTTGGCTACGTCAGTCATCAGAGTATCGTTAGGCAGCAGATGTTAAAATATCGGAATTCCACAATTTTGTAAACTGTGCAGATGCATTTCTGGATGCTAAATTTTAGGCCTGCTAATTTTAGGCCTACTCAATTGTAAATTTTATTAGTGTATTACTCTTAATTTTGACTCCATGAAAAATATAACTTAGTTTCCACTTTACTTTCTTAAAACTCAGTCCAAGAGATATCGGAATCGGGATTTCAGCACATCGTTTAACACGCACACAAACAAATGCAAAAAATACTTTTCCACCTGCCACTCGAGTGGTGCTTGTTGCTCCAAATGAACCGAAAGTAACACACACTAGCAAATACGAAGACATGTTTGCCATGGACAGCCGCATACAACACATTTGAACGGTTTGACTCCAGTGTTCCAGTTACTTTGATGGGTCAAACGTTTTGTACTAAACACAATGTTTAAGGGGCCAAGTGTCAGCACCTTTTACATGTGTAGTCATAAGGCTGTAAGGCATATTTTTTTTTTATTTACACAGAATCCATTGGTGTTAATCTTGTATTTAACTATTCATGTAGCTGGCAGGAACATCTGTAACAAAATTGATTACAGGTACTGTAACAGTACCTGTACATAACCAGTTGCTTGCAAGTAGAGTACGTTTGCATTTACTTCCTTTTAAAATTTTTGGTGCGCCTTAAGTAAGCCGACGAAAAAATTGAGCATTAGTAGAAGAAACGGCTCTATTTTTAACCTTACTGAAAGTTTTAAAAACAATACTAGGAGGGGCACACCTTGGAGGTCACACTGGGACACATCTATCATGACAGGGACCAAAATGTTGGCCATAATAATCCTATAGCTGCTCGTGAAGCCCAGTAGTCTCTTACACTAACCTCATCAGCAGGGACTTACCACGATACGTTTTCCAGTCACTGACCAGATTCTCCAACGCTATTCAGGCTCATATGACTGGTAAGTGCAAATAACTTCAGCTAAGCCCGTACCAATCAAGGTAAAGAGAGTTATAAGTGCTCTTTTTACAACTAAAGCATCGTTCTGGACTACTCTTACAGTCAATGCCATGAACATGGTTTCTTGGTTCGAATCCCTAGTTTACACACCTCCTGCCCCACCACCTTTGAAGATTATTCTGTCTTACTAAGCTTTTCGAAACTGAGCTAGTTTCTAAACAAGCATTATTTTTTTTTCACATAACGTAAGGTTAAAAATACGAGTTGAAGAGTTGCTACCTTGTCAAGAATTTTCTAGGTTTTTTTTGTCGGACTTTATGTTGGTGTGACACATTACGCCTAACATGAAAAAGACGAACAGTTTGTTTACTGTGAAATGACCCATCTAATTTACCGGAAAAATTTCCACGCTCCATTCGCCGACTTTCACATTGTAGAATAAAGCAGAGATGCTTATTAAGTCAAATTCTAAGTGAGACAACCACCTGAGAAACCTTGAGTCTGTGGCAATAAAACTGTATGAACGTAAACAAGTGACCCTCATGAATTAACACGGCCCTTCGAGTCCAAATGTCACGCTCCTAGTGGGAAAAGATTTTGAAAATAAACTGGACACCACGTGGAAACTCTGGAGCAACGATCGGCCTCAACAATGGACTGGGCTGAATGAAGCGCAACGGCACAAAAACCGAGGGCAATGCACGGCGGCAGCGATAACGAATTCAAACGGAAAAACAATAGAAAAAAAAACTCTCAAAGGACCTGAAGAAGATTGCTGTAAACAATCGAAAATTTGCAAGATTGTGAACAATCTACAATGAGAAAGTGGGCGAATGCAACACAGAAATATGTCAGGTAAATTACATCACAACGACTACCTTACCTGAGACACAAAAGGACTGATCTGGTTTTTTAGCCTCAACAATTTTCCCAGTCCTTTTTCGACAACAGCTGGAAATGACAAGAGTCTCAGCGTGTGTCCAGTTGGCGCTGTGTCAAACACTACCACCGAGAAATTCATGCTCTTCACTAGCCTAGAATCGTGTAGAAAGAAGTCATACAATTAGCTGTGTCGTCAATTCTCCATTTCTCTTTAATCAATAACAAAGCTACAAACTTTGGCTACTAACTTCATAACTTCAGCATAACTCATAGCTTCGTCAATGCCAGGGAAAGCTCCAAGCAGTTCCTGCATTACCGACTTGCTGATCCTCATAGCATCTAAAATGTTTTTAAAAATGGCATGAATCAACAAAGCTACTACAATGCAGAACAACAATTAATTTGAACTACAATTTCAGTGATAAAATCTAGTATATTACAGTAACAGGTATTTTTAAGTACTCCTAAATACAAAACGGGTGGGGTGGGGGAGGGGGAAAACGAAGGCATACGCCTACAAAAGAATGGGTGCATTAATTGAAGATTATTTGCACCCATTTGGCATTAAATTACACTAACAATACTTTAAGCTATGTTCGAAAGGAAAAGGTAGGCTGAAGAATCAAAAGATGCCACTAAAAAGTCGGGCAAATTGAAAGATCAGTTGCAAAAGTTGCAAAAAAAAAATAAAAAAAATAAAAAAATCAGCAAAGTGATGCAGCCGAAAAACTACAAAGAAACCTATCTAAAATGGAATGTATACCCCAATGTACAATGGCAGTGGTGGTAGCAAAAGACAAGCTAAATTTGAATTTTACATTTCCTAATACTACCGGCAAAAAGAACAAAGAATGCCGAAATTTGTATGCAGCATTTTACAGAATATTTAGAAAAAATTCTATTCTTTCCATTAGAAATCTAGTGTTTCTTTCCACTAGATGGCATGGTCACACAGACCTGTTTGACCCGATCAGAAATTTAAGTGACTCCCGTTTTCTTCAAATATTATACTTTGCGATTTAGGAGTGAATGTTCCTCCAATTAAGAGTATGCACATACAAATGAATTGAGTTGGACACTTTGCTTCAGACCACCATTTATATACATACTTTAAAATGTGCACACTGGCTATTTTCAAATAAGAAAAAAGTATACTGCCCACTTTTTTGCTGAAATCTGTATAGGAAACTAACAATACTGTCCATCCAGTATTCAAGCTTTTTCAAATGCTTCTATACATATTTGTGTAAAACATCGCCAAAAATATGAGCATGTGGATTGCAGAGCATTGGATGAAAGCGAGCTTTTTGGCAGTTATTTTTGTTTCTTTTCCAGTTAATTAGTCTATTTTATTTGTGTTATTGACTTCATTGCTTTACTTTCTAAATCAACAACAAAAATCATCAGTGATTTGGGATTGTTATAAATTTGCATGTCATTGAGAACAATCAGACCTAGGCCTAAGTGTCAGAATGATGGTCTTGCGCACTAGTTTCCTAGAAGAAGATAATTGGTTTCCAGGAAGTATTTTCTGTTCTGCCGATCCAGACACTCATAACCATTCAAAACATCAACTTTAACTAGTTTATTATTTTCTTTTTAAAGACAAAAAAAAACATAGGGCAAACAAGAAATATTAGACTAGGGATTTGGAGTTTTCCACCATATTTTTCTAGTGTATTCCAAATTTCCAGTATCTGTGCGAACTCTTTACACGAGTAAACCACCTAAACAGAGTCAACAAAGATTTACCATTGTCGTCGAAATATTCATCAGATAATTCTGAAAATCCTATATTGGGATCAATTTCCTAAAATACAAATTAGAAAAAAAAAAGTATGCAACAACATTCAGCATAGTAAATCCAAGGGTCACTGTACAGCATTCTAGTGGCTGTTAGTTAAAATGAACACAAATTCTTCAATAATGCCTACCATGGCCCACAGATTCTGAAATCCATTCACTTTTGTTGGCACTTTGGAAAACTTCTGGTCAAAGGCATCCGAAATGTTGTGAGCAGGATCCGTGGATATAATTAAAACACTGTCTCGCACTTTGGATAGTTGTATAGCAAGACTGCAACTGAAATTTTAAAAAAATACAAATTAAAAATTAAAAGTTAAAAGTTTTAATCACACAAAAAAATCCACATAATAGCTGTATTCCTTGGCTGAATTATAATTACAATTAGCCCACACTCAACTGTGGGGACATCTAGGCCTACAGTTTCAAAAAAGTCAAACTGCAGTGAGTTGACAAGACCTTACTTATCATTAAATAATCATCATATTTATTAACGATAGATCAGCTGACCAACGTGTCAGCTGATGACAAGCATGCAACGAACTAGTCTGGCTGGTGGCGAGGGGCGAGGTAAGACACCACACTCTCTGTAAAAATGCCCACTCTTATAGTTTGTTCCACATTATGTTTTCAGAAAACTGACTGGAAGACGACTCGTTTCCTTGCAATAAGAGTGCAAAAAAAGGGTATATCACACTTGGAGACTCTAACAAAGTTACTGTTGGAGTTTACAAATGGGATGTTTACGGATTTTTTGTACTCTTAGTGGAAGAAAACGTGGCGTCATACAGTCAGTTTTCTGAAAACATAATGTGGAACAAAGTATAGCACAGGGACTTAGATTCAACTTTTGGATCGGTGAACTTTTTAATAAAACCACCACAGAATCACAGCCATATGTTTACGAGCATCAAGTTTCGCGGAAATTGCAAATGAAAATGGATCCTTTTCAACATTTATTTGGATCCAACTCCATACAATCTCACCGCCAGAAATACTTTCACCTAGCCTACTCTTTTAGTGAACGGTAATTCAATTATCAAATGAATCATGTGGCCTAGTCATTTTAATTTTGGAAGGTCACTTTACACAACAAAATTATCCCCAGTCAAAAACTGACATAAGCCTAGCCTATTTTGAACTTTACCTACACCTGCTCCACTCCTTCCTAAAAATGAAAGAAAAAATAACAGAATTTAACAATGTAGCCTAATTCAATGTTGTCCGCTTTTTTTTGGATTTTTTTATTCATAGCAGGTTAAATATACCACTGAAACGTTTTCCTACTAGAAATACAAGCATAATAGGCCTATCATCTGTGGCCTGTCTAGACTGGCAATAATACATTTTTGCAAGAAAATGGTACTGTGTTTTAGATTTTCTAACAGGGAACCTTTACACAGAAAATTTACTACTGTAGCCCTATGTATAAAATTTGTATTAAAAAAAGTTGTAAACAAATGGTGTAGGCTGTAAGCTATGTCAGTACAATATTTTTTGTTTAAATTTTGGGATGGGGAGAAGATGACGGGGAAAAAGCAGACAGGAAGAAACTGCACAATATCAACGGACATGAAGGAAATTGCACAATACTTCATTTGTACAATGAGTGTCTGCCTGCAAATTTCAAACTTGTGCACCTGTTACAGGAGATGTTTCACTAGCCACCATATTACACAATAGGCTGCTATCTCATCAACATGTGAAAACTCAAACACTGATTTTTTTTTAGTAATGCTGAGCCAAATCTTCATCTTTGATTTGATTAGTCCCATAATTACAAAATACTGCACCAAAAGTAAAAATACAATAATAATCGATAAACTGCTACCAGATGACTAAAAAGGAGTGAATAATATTACGCAAATGTTTGATTCTGATAGTTTCTTTCTTAGAAACCAACTTCGGAACGACGGAGATATGTACAACAGCACAGACAAGTCAGTAGAGCACAGTTTTTCGACGTAAATCGCAACATCTTTTGACAACTAGTGGAAATTTCAAAATAATAACTCAGTGAAAAAAAACTACGACTGGTATCACTTTGAAACTCACTAAGATTGTCATTCATTTTCGCACACTTTCAAAAAGAGGACCTTAGTAATGCTGGGCGGTACCAGAAATTTTGCATCCGGTGCCGGTACCAAGCTTAGTACCCCGGTACTGGGTTTTCGCCTGTACTTATGAATGAAGTGATGTCTAGTATTATAGTGTTGTGTGCCAACAGCCGATTTTTAAATAATAACAATAAATATTATTGAAAAATATGTTTTGTTGATATAGTTTTAATGGTTTTGGCGGGTAGATGACCAGGAGTGGTTAACGCTCGGTAAAACCCTTTGACCTTTTTTTTTGGAAAAAAATTATTATTTTTTTCTCCCCGATTCTGGCTTAAAGAATGTTTCATGACAAAGTTACGCAAACTTGGCTCCATTTTTATGCATTGTTTACAATTCCATTTTTACCATTGTTGATCTTTTATTGTTGCGCTGCTTTCAGCCCTATAACACAAAGACTGAATGAAGCATTGTGATAATTTTAACGTTTTTTTTCTGGGCCCTAAGGTTTTCTTTTCTTAACTCAAACGTATATAATATAAAGCCAATATATCGGCTTCTAGGGCCCAGAGGGTTAACACAATACCAATATTGCAGGACACGTGAGAACTGGTTTACCACCCAAAACTAGACCTTAGCTGTCAAAGTCTTGCTAATTTTCGACAGCTCTTCGTTTGACTTCTTCAGGCATTCTCAAGGACTTGGACAAACTCTGGTTACATCTACCGACTTTTTTCCATGTTTGAATTAGCCCGCGGCCATAGCCTCTGGCTTTTAAAAGACCTTGGTTGTTGCCTCCGGTAATCACAAGGCGGCAGCAAATATCTTTTCTATTCCACTCAACAGCATCAAGCTCACGGCTTCTTAAGTACATAACATTGGGATTAGCTGGACCTTGGATATTTGTAAGGGGACCATTGTGCTGCATTTGATATGACCCCAGAAGCAGAACTTTCTGCAACTGTCTGCGACACCAATTGACACAGAAAAATTGTCTGCAGCTCATCCGTTTTTTTTATCATATGGTTATCCATATGTTTATTGGTTTTTATTGAATAACTTTTTTGTGCTTTTCCTAGCGATCAGGCTACTCAACCAATGGAATGGTCTCGTCGAGACAATTAAAATGGTGTATTGGAATGTCAATATTGATAAAACAGCGGAAATTTGGCCAAAATTTGTCCACGGCGACTTTCAACTGTCCGCGACGTATCGTTGCGCATCTTCTGCTACAGGGGATATGGCTACCGATTCCAGGCAGCGGAAGTGACTGTCCTTCGCCGGATTTGCATACACTAGCATTCTTGTCTTCTCCCATCCCAGGGCTGGAAAAAGTTCCAAACTTCCCTGTATCACTCGTTAGCCTTCCTGCTCCAATATAATGTGGACCTAATGACCTTTTTTTAGCGTGTCTGCTGGCACATAAAAACGCAGGGCTTGACTAACCCCCCCAACAAAAGTTGATTAGCTAAACTGCGATGCAAAATGAAACTTGTATAGCAGATTCAAAATTTTGACTAACAGTTTTTGTTTTATTAAAAAAAAAAAGGTCGTACTGTTGATAGCAAACGGAACTTTTTTACAATAGACAGAACCTTTCAAAGCTCTTGTTGCATTGCTGGAGTATTTTACTTTATTTTAATTATATTCAATACATACCAAGCGTTTAATTTTTTCAGGCAGTAAAATTATCATTCCTACAACACTTCAAGACATTTGCACCAGTTAGACACCGTTGAGAATCGTTGTAGTTAGACTCATCCCCCACCCACAACCCCTTCACCCCACCCGTCGTTCTTGCTGGCCTGAGAGAGTGGACTACGACCACTACAGTTGCAGGGAGGGAAAGTAACTTGCCTAAAACGCTTTTCTCTGTGCAGCTACTAAAACAACTAACGTTGGGAACTCGTCTTTGCATTTAAAACGAAATACAAACCATATAAGTTAATCACTTGCTGTTATGAGCAAGTGGCTTTTGAAATTTCTGAAACTACACTTAACAATGATTTTTTTTTGTTAACTCGCAGCTTCCCGCTAACATCTCAACCTTCCCAGTATCCTAGATACCAGGATACGGAACTTTTTCCAGCCCTGTCCCATCCAATCTCGTGTTTTGTGCAATGTTTTGTGCAATACCGGTGTCATCCACTTCAACTACCTGTCGAATGGTATTAGGTTTTAAATCTAGGTTGTCGGAAAGCACTGAAAAAAGGTACCAGGTGAAAGTTCCAGGACGTTGACTCGGAAGGAGCGAGATGAGGTGGCTACGAGTGACATCAAGAAATCAAGAATAAATTCTTGGTAACATGGAGAGCACAAAGGAAGAGGTGTTTATATTGGTGAAACATGAAAGAAGTGAGAACAAGGATTGGGCAGATTGGGTGGGAGAAGAGAAGAACGCTAGTGTATGCAAGGAACTATAACCTCTGGTGTCTGGAATCTATATGGCCATACACCGTCATGTGCAGCACAGCCAACGGTGGATTGCGAATCACCTGCCGCCACCAGCAATCGCGTGCCCTGCCTGCTGAATCGGCAGCCATGTCCCCCTAATATCAAGAGTGAAATAGGGTGAATATTCAAGGTCCGTCTAATCCAAATGTTATGCACTTGGTAAGCTGTGAACTTGATGCTGTTCTTTTATGTGAGTAAAAGAGAGAAAGAAATTTGCTGCCGCCTTGTGTTACTGGAGGCAACAACCTAGGGCCGACGTGCCTATGTCTTGCAAAAACCTGACGCTACAGTCGCGGGTCAATTCAAAAGCGGAAAAATGTCGAAGACGTAACCTTAAGAGTGCTTGAAGAAGTCAGACGTAGAGCTGTCAAAAATTCAGCTATACTTAGTTAGTAAGGTCTTCTTTTTGAAAGTGTGCGAAGAGTGATAAACATAACAAAATTAATTTTAGGCCTACGTAGCCTAGTTTCCGTGACAAATTTGTATTAGCTTTAAAACCAATTTTAAGTAAGTTTTTAAGTCGTCACACTGCCACTCACGAAGTTTTAAAGCAAAATGAAAATACACCAACACGTTCGTGTAGCCGGAAAACGTTTTAAGTAAATGAGAGGGACCATCGCAGTTGACATTTTAACTTTACCCTAGGCAACAAACAGTACAAATCAACCGAATCAGCAGTAAGCCTACTTTAGGTGGCCATACTGTACAACCTAAACCACGCGCCAAGGCTGTTTACCGTGATGCGTGTATCACGTGAC
>JAHWFP010270915.1:0-24991 GCA_023313725.1 Lithobius niger | reverse complement strand
ATACGGTTAATGTGGAAACCCACACACGTCACACTGGGTTAATTTTGATAACCCACACTTTTTTGATAATCTAGCACTTTTCACGGGGGGGGGGTCTACACAACCCCTGCTCCACCATGTCACATATGACCCGACTTGGCAAAATTACCGTGCACAACACACATTCAACCAGCACACCTCATTGCAACCAACACAAACAGGCACATTTATAACCTGCGACATTTTTCTTTCTAGCCTAACAAGAATAAAAAAAATTCTTGTACTATGCTAGGCCCCCACCCACGGAGGAATGACCCGACAACCTTTCGTTCCGATGGTACGAAAACTAGGCTACTGACACTTTGAAATACACCTAAAAACCTACGAGACTCAAGCGAGTAGCGTATTTTATACACTCATCTTATTTAAACTATTAAAGTAGAAAAAAAAACAGTTTTACCTTAAAACACAAACATCGGTATTACGGGACGTCTCTCCCCTTCGGTCGGCCTTCATACACAGGAAGCTTCCAACCCCGTTTCCAACCCGGAACTTTCGTTCAGTAATTTACATAAGTCGCATGTAAAAAGTTCTGAAATTCATTAATATTCACAAATAAAATTTACAAACAAGACTTTAAAAAACTGGAATAAGACGATAATTTAGCTTGACGTCACACCTTAACATTAAAATACATATCCGTGAGTCATAGGTGATTTAACGGCTATAATTAATTCCTCTTGAGCTCGAAACGGCTAGTCCAATATCTCGGGGCTGAAGGGAAAAGCTCGCATGCATGCGCGCTCGTGTTTCCCTCCACGCCCTCGATATTGGACTAGCTGTTTCTTGCTCGCGAGCAATTATAGCCGTTAAATCGCCTATGATTCAATTCATGGATATCTATTACATAATTCACAGCCTTTTGTGTATGTTTATTTGTTAAAAATAGGTCATGGATCGTAACATTTTAAAACGTTATTTTTATGAAAACTTATGTACAACAGGATAGTCACAATATGAAGCCAACAACAATAAAATGCAAAGTACAAACGTGTGTGGTTATTCTTTAACAAACTGGTCTATATTAAGGCAACAACGTTTCAACCCAATACTGTTTCAACTCAATACTGTTTATAAGAACTGTTAAAACACAGTAATATACAATATTCCCAAGCTTAAAACACCATTAATTACCGTGGCGTCATCACAAAACATCCATCATCACAAAACATCTATGTGTTCCTAATATGTACGTATCTCCTCGTTTAAAAAATCACTTTTTCCCCAAGTTCGTCAATACGTTTGCTCAATTATTTACAACCACACAGTTCGACATGTGTTACATCACAAGACGTTACAAAGTGATGCAGTTAGTTAGGCCTATACAGATCAATGGAAAGAATTGATTTTGCCCTTCAGTGCTGACGTCACAAGCATCCGTTTATTCGCTTGACCTCGTTTGGCTTCATTAATCATAAATAGCCAACCGGGAACTAGAACTCAACACAAACTAGAAGGGTTCTTTCTGGTCAACAGGTTTAACGCAACAAACACCGACAATAAATCGACGCTCAGTTTTACAAAAATCACTTGCCGACAGGAAGGGTAAAATGGTCATCCCGTTTTGCCAAATCCCATTTAGCCAAAAAGAAAGTAGATTAAAAGCTTCGCCTAAAGGGCAACTCCCGTTTCGCTAAATCTCATTACGCCAAATTCCATTACTCCAAATACTGTTCATGAAATTTTACGCACTCGAAATTTAATACATTATTCCCGTGTAATGGTCAAACATTGGTCGACAAACACTCGTTTCGCAGAATCTCGTTTCGCAGAATAATTTTTTTTTCAAATTACGTGCCGCGCTCGCTGCGGGTAAACATACGACACATCAGAAACCGCAACTAATCACAAATTCCTTCCAATGAGTTATGCATCTTTAACTTCTGCAATGTCAAATGTTTAAACAATATTTTGATTCTACAAAACGGGAAATTCCCATTTGGGAACAAAGCGTAACCATCACGTGTGTAACTAACTATTCTTAAAAGAGAACTTTGGCATTGACGTAGTGACGACCAAGCATTCCAAACAATATTTAAAGTTCACGCTTATCACAATGCCAGTTTTCAAAACGCAAATAAATCGATTTCTTATTCTGCCACTGCTTGTCTCCGTTAAATGTTTGCCTTTTAAAGCCCCATTACATAGGGATGCGGTATTAAATTTCGTGTTACCTGCGTTTTTGTGAAATTAGATTTGGTGTAACGGGATTTGGCAAAACGGGATTTGCCCTTTAGGCAAAAGCTTTTAATCTGTTTTCTTTTTTGCAAAACGGGATTTGGTGAAACGGGACTTCACCGGGTAAAATTACTCATGCGCGAAGACGAAGTGCACCCCAACAATCACACACACACTTTCGAAGGAGTTCTTGACATCCAAAATGCACACCAAATTTGAAAAAAATAAAATAAAACCCTGAGCAACAGCAGTCACCAGCAACAATTTTAATGAAGGGCTCTAAAATCTCAACTACTTGGAGCCTTGTGGTCTTTTCCAAAACGCGCAACAACAAATAAAACAATCACACGATAAAATCAGAAACTGTGTTTAAAAAAGCTGTTTAAAACGCAGAAAATTACGCGTTAAAAGATTCAACTTTTGGCGTGCCGTATACATAGCTGTGATAAATAACTGTCGGATGTAACGTTGGAAAGAGTGTCCAAGGACACATTGTGCACTTAGGGTACATGTGTATCTTCCCCTATTTATTGCCTCCCCCCCCCACTTTTTAAAGCTTCCTTGCCATTTAGAAAAACAACTAAAACAAAGGCTTTACAAGGATCGTAATATTCAGGCCGGGGTTGGAAAAATAGTGCCCTCTTTTTTTGCCCTTTTTGGCCTTTTCTCCAATGGTATGCGCGGGGGCGCCCCCATCCCCCACCCGACCCTCTTTTTGAATTTTAAATCAACAACGAATTAACCAAAAAACGATAAAATTACCCTCCACGTCTTCAAAACTAACGTTAGTGAAGATAAGCCCAAATCTAAAGTAAACTATAGATTACAACGAAGCTTAAACTAAATAATAATTAAATACAAGCTAGTTTCGTTTAGTTTAGTTTAATTTTGGGCTGAAAACTGAGTAGCATTTCCCATGGCGCCCTCTATAAACTCAGACGGAACTAATAGGGATGAATCTTAGACGTTTCAGTATAGGGGCTCTCAGTCACAAATTTTCCTCCCCCAACCATATAAATTTTTGGTTTTATTAGTGTTGAATGTGGATTTTAGAGTTTTATTTGTTGCTGCAAAGGCTATTGTGGAAAAGCACCTGAGTAGACCGGAATGATCAATATTTTACGGGCTTTTCGTTAAACGGTTTGAAGGTGACATTGCACACGAATTTTTTTTCCAGCTTTACACTGGCACTTATTGATCCCAACGGTAGCAAGCCAATCCTGAATATTTTATAACTTTTAAAACCATACAAAATCGAGACGATAAATTTTCTCAACAAACCAATACACAAATAGAGCAATAAATACCGCAACTGAAAAAAAAAATCAGAAAACTGAACGTTACAAAGGCGCTGAAGTTGCAAAAAAAATAAAAAAAATAAAACTGAGTTGCTGTGTACAGGGCTCCGAGAGATATTGTGGGATGCTCTGTACTTAAGCATCCCCCAATATTTTTTCCCTAGAACCCTTAGCTGAATTCTCAATCCCATTCTTGGACTCCTAATTTGGGGGGGGGGGGGGGGGGGGGGGGGGGGGGGGGGGGGGGGGGGGGGGGCCTTTCCTTCATTTTCATACAAAATCCAATTTGTTACTGCATTTGGATAAACTTTGTGCAGAGGTTCTTAGCTGAAAATAGTGACGGTAGCAACTCAATTTTAAAGCTAAGTAGTTTGTAAAACAAAACAGTACAATGCAGGATATTTAACAAATAAAACAAGTGCTACGCAGTTCGTTTGCTTCCAGTTCGGTTTTGCATTTTAAATACTTTTTATTCATTTATTTTTTTTATTTTTTATTTATTAATTCATTTTTTTGCATTCCTGTAACACCGATCCCAATGTGAAATTTTCTTCAGGGCCCAATTTTTGTTTCAACCTCATAGCTCAAAATCGCCTCGAGAGGTCTCACGGAGTTCTGAAATTTTACTAATCGCTAATAATTTCTTTTGAAGATGAAAAAAGTAAGCATTTTTAGCAATTCGTCACGATTACATCACGTATTGATAGCATATAAAAAAAAACACTTGTAAAAGGTTGCCATGTTGATAATGGTTCGGTTTTTCTGAGGAGTGGCATCAACTGCCAAAACATTCGCCAAATTAATCTTTCCGATTACCAGAGCAAAGGTTAATCAAGAGCTAATTTCATGCTTCGTGTCAAACTGTATTTTTAATTTAGGACAATAAAATTATCTAATTTCTCTATCTAAAAAAAATAAATAAATAAAAACAGCAGCAAACAGTGGCAGCTCTACGAATTTTTGAAGGGGGGGGGGGAGGTGACGTTCCGTGTCAGCTTGGGGACCTGGGGGAGCACTGGAAGCTCCTCTAGCGGACCCAGAAGCTTTTGACTTTTAAGATTTTTGAGTGTCTTTTATGGCTTCTGCAGGACCAAATTTTCTGGAAAACACGATTTTCAGGTATCATAAAAGAAAAATTATTAATAACAAGTAATATCTAGATTCGTCGAACGTAATTTGAAATCTTTTGAGTTTTCCTTATTTCTGGAACACGATTATTAAAAAAAAATACTCTTTGTTTAAATACACTTTTTAAACAAAGGAGAGGAGATTTCGCCTCTAAAGATACATACAGGACATTATTCTTTCTCCCCTCCCCCATCCTTCCCCAGTGGCTTCATGAGTTTGAAATAAACCCAACTAAGTTATTAATCCATTTATTTGTTCTAAAATAGCTTCTGTTCCTTCGTTTAATAAAACGGACTAAATCTGCCGTATTTATATATCGTTATCGCAACTCCATTTTCGCGCCGCACGTAAGCCTTACAGCGAAGCACCAATTGTCCCATAAGCTTCCTCACGTGATATAGAATTACAGCTCTTCACTCCGCAGTAATTTTTTTCCGATTCTTTTAATTAATTCTGTGATTGTACAGTTTTGTGCCACAATAGTCACTGCGCCAGTGATTTCAGGAATCGTCGTTGAGAATCATAGGCCAACGCCCAGAAGAGGGGGCAGGGCCAATTCGGGTATTACAACGTAATCTGCTTACTTAGAATATGTTCAACTTTAATCGTATTTGAATAGAGCAGCGTCAAGTGACGTCATATGGCTACAAGAGAGATACCTGCAAGGGACACTAGATTGAAATGGTGGGTTAAACTACGGCACTTCTAGCCAAGCCAGTGCTTTGAGAGTGGATTTCGTAGGTTTAAAATCCGTTGTTTTCTCCAATCCCTAATGCTGCTTAGGTTGTAATTGGAAAATAAAGATTCCACTTACTGAAAAATGTCAGCAACTGCCAAAAAATCGACAAAAATCGCGCGTTTTAGGCCTAAGAAATCCAGTCTAATAGCATTGGCTTCAGTAAGACGCTCTTCTTTTCCCCCACCAGTACACCTTGCAGCTAGCCCAGTAACTGGCTCCACCATAGAGTTATATACAATAATACTACGTCGTTGTCACTGCCCTATAGAGCATTGACACGACGTAGTATGATTGTATATAACTCTATGCTGGAGCCTTAATGGGTTAGCTCCAAGGGGCACTGCAGAGAGAAACAGAAGGGCGTCATACTGAAGCCGATGCTGTGAAGTGTGATTTCTTGGACTTAAAACGCGCGATATTTGTTGTTGGAGAAAACAACGTTATTTTAAGCCTAAGAAATCCGCTCTTCCGTTGTTTTTCCCTCCATTTTTATGTAGTGCACCTTGTAGTTATGCCCTCCAAAGCCTATACTGGTGTCAATATGGCGGCAAATGTCACTGCTCTATAGGATTATTTCTTGGAAGGTGTTTAACTTGGGGGAAATTGCGCTGGCATGGTGGGGTCGTCCGTCTACAAATAGTGGAATCCAATACTGATGCGAGGTCGTGAGCAAAGGGCCGACATTTGATAGGACTCGTTAATATTTACTAAGAAGACGTCTACCATTGGATGGTGTACCAGAGTTGTGGCTTCCTCCTTCGGCTTGGGAAAGCAATTGTAATACCGGGAATTGGATCTAATCCAAATTCGCCGAAAATTCTAGTACTCTTAGGGTCCCCTTCTAAACTTCAAAGGGTTTTAGCGAGCGTTAACAGCTTCCTGTCATCTGCCCGACGAAGCCCTAGGGCTTTCTTAACTTATCCTTAAACAAACAATGGTGTTAAAGCAACAATACAACCGGTGCAACATTATAATCATGGCTGTAATTTTTGGTGTACACGCTATTTAAATTCATTATTTCACACACCCAGTTACCAATGTGGTTAACGTTATTAGAAGTAACATTGTTAACACGGCTTCCATAACATTGTTACTGCTTTACGAAATACGTGGGTTTTTTTTACAAGACATTACTCCCACGTTTTCTACAGTGGCTTCTTAATATTCTTCACTAATGGTGCTACCCCCCACACGGTTTCTGTACGGTCGTGCTGCCCTGTGCTGCAATCTTTTCAAATTTGATGGTTGCGGTGGCACTACAGGAATGGTTGGAGTTGGACTCCAGGCTTCCGACACTCGAGTTCCAGCATTCCACGCGGGTTTTCTTGGTTCTCTCTGTCTGGAACGGTTCACTTTAGACTGGACTCCTTGAACTACAGGATGAGATCCAGAAGGACGTACTCGTGGGTTTTTGAGATACATCTTGCCTTCTGAAGAGGAAGGCGGTTGCGGTGATAGAATCCGTTGCACCACAGGCGGAATGCCAATTGGTGGAAGAATGTGTGCAGATTTCACCAGCCGATCCTGCAATGGAACGGCTGGAGGAGGTCGCGGTATTTCCGTTACAGAATCGGAAAAGCGGACTGACTTCCTCCGCTTTTGATCGTCAGGATGTGGTGGATGGATATTGGATGCAGATTCGTCTTCACGGTCGCTGCCGGCATCTCCCACACCACTGTCAGCATCGCTAAATATGTCTGGAGAAGGATTAGCTCCTATTTCAGCATCTTCGGGTAGACCGTCAGTGGCATGTTCGGCATTTCTGCCGATAGCAGGAGATGCTGACATTCGGCGGAAGCTGCGTGAGGAACTACGTCGCGATGTCCCACCTGGAGATGACATTCGCCGTGATCCAGCTGAGGCTGCTGACCGATGTCGATAAGAAAAAACGTCGGCACTTTTTAGTGATTGTCTTAGAAGATCCTCTGGATCGAGTGACAATTGTCCATTATTTGCTGATGCGGTTGAGGCTTCCAAACCTGCCACAATTTCATTACTGAATTCTTCTTCATCACTTTCCTCCAAATCTTCAATGTCATCGTAAGATTCCCAAACGTCACAAACTTGAGCAACAAATCCAGGTTGGCCGCCCTCAGCAGATGCACCCCACAGTGAAGAAGCAGACATGTTGTCACCCCAAAATCTGATCCCTCCTCCAGTTGATGGGGCAGCTCGCTGCCGAGGATCATCTGTAACTCGTAAGTAGAGGCCTTCTGAGGTTGCAAAAAGAACTGGTGTCGCGTAATGTGCCATGTCTTTACGGCTTCTCCGTTTCTTGCTGGTTCTACGATTAGAAGCGGATTGCGGTGAGAAAGACGAAAATGGATTGGGTTTCTTTTCGTAATAGGCTGACGTTCGTGGAGAAAGGTCGCCCCGCGGGTGATCTTTCCAAAACGTCAATAGCACATACGCTTTCCGGCGGACTTCTTTCTTTAGAAGCAGGACGACTATCGGCAAAAATAAGCAACCAATGAACCGGATCCACGCAAACGGTTCATCGTGGTCCGGAGAATCAACAACCTCTCGTCGTACGATCGTCGTGTTTGTGCCGTTAGGGCCTTGCACTGGGAAACTGGGGAAACCATGTGAAACTAAAGCTTGGTCGACTTGGACATTCACTAAACTCGGTCCGTGAAATAGTAGGAAGCAAAGAAATAGGACGAGAGCAAGTTTGGAAAGTTGCAGTTCTGTCCACAAGAGCGGCTGACGAAGAATGGGATCAGCAATGGATTGCGCATGACGATCGTTGGAGGAGGATGACGCACGGGACAAACGGTAATCCCTCACCAGAATCACAGTTAGGAATATGGCACATATGCACGAAATACAGAATGGTACTGCAAAAGCTAATGCTGGGAATGCGGCGTTGTATTCGTACTGAGCTGGATCCGCGGGCCAACAGGAGAGACGATCTTGAAATGGCCGTGATTCGACCGTCTGCACAGCTGGTGGCCATATTAGAATCACAGTGATGACCCAGACACACACTATAAGAATACTTTGAAGTGTTGGAGTCAACACACGTTTATAGCGCGCTGCATTTGTTACGGCATACACTCTGTCTGCGAGCATATGAGCTACCTCTATCGACCAGACGCATGGAACGAGCTCTGCTAAACTTGCCTGCACACCGCATGTTTCTAGGCCTAACTTCCACCATCTTGCTGACACGATCAACGTAAGGGCCGCCGCCATGTTGAAGCAGCATTCGAACAGGTTGGCACATGCGCAACTGAGCACAATCAGATTGAAGGGGGAGCGTTTCAAGACGGAGCTGCTTGCTATAGTAACGGTCAAAATCGTGTTCAAAATGAACGCTGCTAGAAAGAGCAGAGTCATGGCCGTGGCAGCTCCAGCGAGTCCACCGTCTATGCCATCGTCCGTTTGGCCTGGAAGGAGAACACGGACGGTGATTTCGGCTTCGTACGTCGCTTTGTTGGAATCGTTGCTGACTAAAGTCACGTTGATTTTGTGACTCATGATTATGTCGATGACTGAACAACTAAATGAGGCGTAATTTCACTACAGATGAATTTTCACTTCACACCTTTTCACTGTCCATAAATTGGTGTTTTGGCGGATTTATGTTATTGGAAAGTATTTGACGTCAATAAAAACGCCAGTTCTTATAAATTTGGCTCAATTTTAGCTCAAATCTGGAAACTTGTTTATACTGGAAAATACGCAACGGCTGTTTGCTGAAAAATAGTAAGCCGTACATTCTTGAGCACGATTTTAAGGCATTTCAGGCGACGTAGTTTCGGGGTTTTATCTAGATTGCACTGTTAAATGATTAATTTGAAACAATTGCCGTACAAAAAAACATGAAATTACTATAATCAGCGACTTCCGGAAAGAGAACATTTAACTACCAGTCGCTTCGCACAGTACGAAAGTGTCTAATATTGGGCGAAGTTCATATTGTGATTAAAACCAAACGCTGTCTGGTCGATGTTTAAAACGGGAAGTCACGTCTGGGATTAGTGGTAGTTTTGGGTAGTGGTAGTAGACGTGTCACTTTTCGACGACGTGTTACGAATGTGTACACAATATAGCAAATGTTCACACGTATATTTTACTGCATTTACCCAGGTCAGTACTAAGGCACATTGATGTCAGTGAGTATTGCAGTATTACTGGTCGGTTCGTACGTATCAGTAGTATATTCGTTACTGAAGTAGCAGCAGCTGGTAGTGGATAACAGACACGTGAGTTCCAATCATGTTCGATTTTCTCGTTAAAAAACAAGTCTAGTCGAGTCAATAAGGTAGTTCACGCACACTGTTTCAACCCTTACTTTCAAATACAGGCAGTATCATCACATATTTCAGCTGCGTTGCTCACCAGTAACTCACACACCATGTCACCTCAACAGTGAAACCAAGTTCTGTTTTTCGTCCTGTCCGGCGAGCCGTAGCTCTGCCCCCAGAGTGTTGCACACCCAAACGCAACACGCACTTGTGGGTCATATGGATGTTCACGGGACGGGGCGTGGTCTTCTTGGAGGCAAAACTTACGTCACATACCGTCACTTGTTTATCATTAGTTGACCTGGTTCTCTCATGGTGTTTCACGTATGAAAAAGAGGTCTAAGTACGGGTCAGTCCAGCACATATTTCAAAACAAATATACCACGCCGCCATGAATACATTCGAGTGTATCGAACGGGACAAAGTTTGACTTATGGCACCCACCGTCGCCCCTCGCAACGCCCGCGCTACCGTCCAAATCGATAACGTCACCCGGGTGTCACGCAGTTTGGAGAGCAGTGGATATTTGAAAGGTGCACAACGCCCAGCTATAATGATACATGTTTCCTTTTGAGAATAGAAAGGGAATATAGATTTTTTTTTTAAAAGAGCAGTCCAAACGGGAAGTCACGCAAATTTTGATGTTGATGTTTTCTATCCCTCCCTTTCCTGTCACACTATGTCACAACTTCTGCGTCCACACCCTGCTCCCCCTCCCCCCCCCCCCCCCTCCCCTAAAGAAAATAACATTACCATCGTAATACCTCCCTCCACCAGTGTTTTCGTATTCTTTCAGAGCATGTTTTCGGTTCGATGTAAAAATGGAAGAAGTTGTTCGTGTTGGCTCGACACCTTTGTACTAGACGCTCTACAGATGAAACTATTTGCCCTATAAAGTAGGTTCTTAGCTTAATTTGTAGGTATCGCTCATGTGCCCTTTCCATACGTCATCTTCTAATTGGTCAAGTGGTTCAGGGGTTATGGAACTCTATACGACCAGATTGTTTGTTTTACATTGTTTTAAACATTGTTATTATACAACAATGCCAATCAGCAAACGCCAGCCGCAAGACATAGACTAAAGATTAAAGGGTTGGTTTCCAAATTGATTTATGCCGCCCGTAATTGATAAAGATACAAAACATTAATACTTTGTCCCGTTCGATACACTCGAATGCATTTATGGTGACGTAGAGTATTTGTTTTGAAATATGTGCTGGGCTGACCCATATTTAGACTTATTTTTCAAACGTGAAACACCATGAAAGATCCACGTCAACTGTGATAAACAAGTGACGTAATGTTTTAATGGTTTGTATCTTTATCAATTACAGGTTGCGTAAATGAATATAGAAACAAACCCTTTAATTGCAGGGTTTAATCTAAACTGCATGGTAGCCAAAATAGCACGAATTAGAAAACAAAAACGCAGTCGCTCGATGCTTAAGTTAAGGTTTAACTAATCCGAAGTCAAAGGCAGCAAAGGAACACACATAAACTTTCCTGTAAGGACTCGGATACTGCAGTGTTGCTTTACTGTTTAGTCCACGTGAAACCTTACTCTTCTCTATCCAACCATAATATACGTAAACACAATTAAAGGCAGAGCCACCAGACAAAGGAAAAATAATGTCAGGCTACACACTCGACTACTTTCTCGGCTAAATTGTTTCAGTGATCTTCAGTTACGTCTACTTTCCGTTCATCACCCTGCTGATGATGCATACATCATTTTTCAATATTTTCAAGCACTTTTCCATGCATGGAATTCCATTATTACTTTCCAGGACATTTCCAGGTTTTCAAGGAGTCGCACGAACCCTGTATTACCTTCAGACCTGTGCTAAGCACACTAAGACGATTAGTTTTGAAACATTTTCCAGCAATGTCGTTTAGCCAAGTTGATTGCACCAATAATTAGCTAATGTATCGTGAGCAAGAGTAAAAATGGTAAAAACATTTGTATGCAGCAGTAACGTTTCACGTGGACTAAACAGTGAAGCAACAATGCATTATTTAAATAAAACCTTACAGTTCCTTTGCTGTTTTAAATTCGGATTCGGTAAACCTTACCTTAAGCATCAAACGAGTTCGTTTTTGTTTTCTAATAGCTAATGGGCTCTCTCAACGTAACTCAATGAAATAATAACATTTGATCGTTGCATTTAACAACCACGGGAGACACGCAACCGTAAAAAAAAAACAAGGATTTCGTTAACGACACAAGTTAGCTTCATTAAAAAAAAAAAAACTCTCGACACAATGTTGCATCAACGAATAGGCCTAGTTTCGAACCATTATCCGCAAGCTGCTATACTTAACGAAATTAAAACTGCACGTAAAAATTATTAAAAGCTGACAAACGCCTAAAATCTAAAACTAGGCCTAAAGCTAACACATTTTAAACCAACAACTGCGACAGTTACTATTTTTAAATCATATAATAGAGATCGATGTTGCATTGCGTGATAGAGGTGTGTGCCTTAACATTTTCGTTGAAAAAGGGGCGGGAATGGCGGAAATGAATAGAACATCGGTTGCAACTAAGTAGCCGCTGTAGCCACTTGTCCTGTAAGTGACTGCACTTGGCCCGGTCGCCTTAACCTTACACTTTGATGAACTATTACTAGACAGCAGCTACATCACACCGCAAAAACTATCACTTATACGTTAGGTGATTTAAAAAAAAAATGATTTTTATAATGAATTTTAATGACTCACGACTTGAGTAATGAGCTAATGTTACATGAATTTTTATACAAAGAGGAAAAAAAGCACCAGATGAGTGATGAAGAAACAAAAAAGCCGACAAGGTGCACATGTAACAACAGTAAAAATGTGACGTTTCGGGTCAGACTACGACCCGTTATCAAGCAAAAATTATTTTAGCCGAAGGAGCTAAAGTAGTGGGGCAGCAAACGACAAAACCGCTCGGTTTGTGATAGAAGTTTAAGATTTGGCATTTTCGTTTACTAAAAATATGCTGATCAAAATGCGATGTAGTGCTATGTTGAACTCAGACCGGAAGTGACTGCCATTTTGAAAAATGGCAGCTTAAAAACTGTTTTTTAAGTATATCTCTAAAACTGCTGATATTTTGGAAGGAAGATGTATTACAAAAATGTTCAGCACAGAATTCTGGGTAGAAAAGGTGGTATACATCTTTTACGTAAAAGCAACTCTTAAACCTCCAAATCGTATTTAAAGTATATAGCCCTTAAATCGCACGAACGCTCCTTTTTTCAATTGGTTGTTATAGTGATTTTAGTGTTCAAAGTGTTGTTACGAGCCCTCTAATAGCCCGACATTGACACGCTTAGGGTTATCTGAAAGTTAGGGATCTATTCTTTTGATCAATCCTATCAAAACCTATTTAACTTAGATAGGGACCGTTCTACGCCCATTTAAAGGCGAACAGGTAATGGCGTAGCGCTGAAAGTGTATGGTGATTTTCAAAATGGCGGCCACTTCCGGTCTGAGTTCGACATGGCACTACATCACATTTCGATCAGCCAAACTTTACGCTTCTATCACAAACCGAGCGGTTTTCAATAAACTTAGATCTTTGCTATTACACTAAAGTAAATAAAAAACACTACACAAATCAACAACAAAAGCAGAAGTAAAAATATTAGGTTCGTTTTATCGTTTTATGTTTTTACTTGTGCTTTTGTTGTTGATTTTGTGGGTTACACCCAAAGTGTAGTTTTAAAAAAAAATTTACTTTAGCTCCTTTGGCTAAAATACTTTTTGTATGATAACGGGTCGTAGTTGACCCGAAACGTCGCATTTTTACTGTTGTTACATGTGCGCCTTATAGGCATTTTATTCCTTCGTCCCATGAACTTTAAGTAATGGTGATTTGAACCTCAACCATTAAAAGCAAAAGAATAATACCACAAGAACTGAAATGAATAAGGATTAACTATAATGAAATGTGAACAATGCATGATAAATTGAACAAGATGAACTGTGATGAAATGGAGAAAATCTACAGTATAGTAAAAATCTTTACACTGAGAACTTAAACCGTAAATTCAGGTGTGTTCGAACTCTTGACCCATTTTCATTGAAACGTTTTAATACGTTGATTTTTTTTCCAGTACAACAGTTGGAAAGAGTTACTACATTCATGTAATGATATAATATTCCAACATAATTATATTGGTCTAGTTTTAAGGATTTTTCATGTTTTAATGTAATGGCTTAAAGGTGCCTATTCGCCGAATAACAGGCTGCTGCATCTAGTGCGGTCTACCATTATTTAGTTCTATGTAGCACTCGACTTCACCTAGAGATGGAATGCGCAAAGAAATTTCTTTTTATACAACAAACAAGCCGCGTGTCTCCTTAGTCAGTGAGTCTAAAGTTGGTGCGCCCACGTGCACCAGGGAGGAAGAGGTAAAGATTAACGATATCACTGTTACTAGATGGCGTCCATCTAGCGGTCAAAATCTGCGTTTCAAAACGGTCGTACTATATATATATATATATATATATGTATAAAAGCGCCCGTTGGTACGTTAGGCTTAACTTTACCACTTGCTTCCTGGTGCACGTACACGCACCAACTTTACCCACGATAATTAAGGAGGCGCGTGGTTTCACAAAAAGAAATTTATTTGTGTGTTCCTTCGCGTGTTGAAAGTAAGGGCTAGACAGAACTAGAGAGCGGCAATGCATGGCTATACATGCCTTAGTATAGAGCAGTGACACAACGTCGTATTATTAAAGACGGGAAAGCCAAAGGCTCACGAGAAATAACTAAATACGGATGCAAACCTTTTTACGTTGCCCTTTGGAATTATATGTCAGACTGCCTGAGCGGGGAATTGTACCCAGGACCTTTGGAACCAAAGGCCAAGGTCCTACCGCTGAGCCAGACTGACACGGCCAATAACGTTGTATTATTGTATGTAACTCTATGCAGGAGCCAGTAAGTGGGATAACCGCAAGAGTCACTGGAGCGGGAAAAGAAGGGCGTCTTACTGAACACAATGCTGTTAAGAGTGGATTTCTTAGGCCTATAATGCGCGATTTTTGTCGATTCGTTGGCAGTTGCTGACATTTTTAAGCAAGTAGACTCTTTATTTTCCAATTACAACCTAGCAGCATAAGGAATTGGAGAAAACAACGTTTTTTTAAGCCTATGAAATCCGCTCTCAAAGCACTGCCTTGAGTGCGGAAGAAGGGCCGTTGTTTAACCCTCCATTTTAATATAGTGCCTTTGCAGCTATATCTCTTGTAGCCAATATGACGTCACGTGACGCTGCTCTATACACCCTACCCACAGACTGTATTTTTAACGTACCACCAGACGGTTGCCAAGGCACTCGAGGGCATTCAAAAACATGAAGGAATCAACCTAACAATGGCCAATCCCATGGACGCTCAAACAATTGGTCACATGTTACCCCACCAAAACCACTCGAAACGTGGTCGACAGTATTCCTTGCGGTACGCGGACACATAGGCACTAGACAATTAGGCACCGGACACTTAGGCACCCCAATTTAGTCACTGGACAAATAAGCACTCGGACAAATAGGCACCCGGACAAATAGGCACCAGGACATACACGCACCCGGACAAATACGCAACAAGTTAAAAAAAAAAATTAAATTGGGATTGATTGACCTCAAATTGGGGGGTGGGGGAGAAAAAAGTTTGCTATAAAATGTTCGTAGCGTTCAAAACTGCTAAAGATTGTTGGCATCCTTATTACACTAGTATCTTTGATGTTACGTGTTAGCCGCAGCGAGCGCAGCAGCACGAGTGACGCAGCATAATTTGGAACATTAATTCATCACATTCTAACACATCCTACACATTCTAACATTGTTCTCGGTGACTTTAATTTGTCTACTGTTGACTGGAACCATCTTAGTGCTGGGGGTCGCTACCATGACTACTTTCTGGACTTACTGTCACCACTTGGCTTACCCCAAATGGTCGACCGACCAACTCGGGGACTGGACCTAATTTTCTCGGATGACGAGCGTCTTGTTTTTGATCTTTGGGTGGGCCCGCATTTCGGTGGCAGTGACCACTGTATGGTTTGCTTCTCGGTTAACTTGTCCTTTACTGGAACTGAGGAAATTTCACTCTCAACTTCGAAGACGATTCTGGGGAACATTGACTTTGACCTTCTTAGGAGTTCTATCTCTCACATCGATTGGGACGAGCTCATCTTCAGAGTCCATTCTTCTATTGACCAAGCTTGGTCTTGTTTTCAACAGGTTCTGGCCGGACACATCGAGTTGTGCCGTGCCCCACCTCGAACTCGTGCCATGAGGAAAGGTTTCTTACCATACCGCATTGCGAAGCTCGGTCGTTTAAAACTGAGGTGTTGGCATCGACTCAAGTGCAGCAAGAGCCCTGAAGCGACCAACGCTTACAATGATGCACGCAGAAAGTATTCGGACTCCATTGAATCCTGGCATAAGCACCGTGAGACGACAGCCATTCGGGAGGAAAACCAGGCTTCTTTATTCAAACTCTATCGGAAATTAAATTCTAAAATACGCACACTGCCTCCCCTTAAATCAGGAAATTCCTTCGTCTTTGCCTGCCTAGAAAAAGCACATCTTTTCTGTGATACGTTTGCCTCAAACATTATCGGTGACGATGGAAATTTGACAATTCCTAGTCGCCAGAATTCCACTGGATCACGTTCGTGTCCACAGGCTTCCTTTACTCCAACATTGGTCTTTCACGCTTTAAAAAAACTCAACAATAGTAGAGCTTGTGGCCCAGATGGCTTCTCCGCCTTCCTGTTCCGTGAAGTTGCTGGAGAGATTTGTTACCCACTTTGCAAGCTTTTCCAGTGCTCATACACTGAAGGCGAACTTCCCCGAGAGTAGTGTTCGGCAAATATTATTCCGGTTTTTAAGAGGGCCACTCTTCCGACCCTCTTAATTACAGGCCAATTGCCTTGACTTGTGTCGCGTGCAAAGTCATCGAGTCTTTGATAAGAGACACTATGGTTGCCTTCTTCGAAAACAACAGTATCATCACCCAGGATCAGTTTGGGTTTCTCCCGTCACGATCTACTACCCACCAATTGCTTTCTGTCCTTGATAGGTGGACTTCTGCCTTGGATGTCGGGGTTCCATCTGACGTTGTCTACTTCGATTTTAAAAAGGCCTTTGAGTCAGTTGTACATCGAAAACTGCTTCTTAAGATCGACGGTTGTGGTATCGTTGGAAACCTCAAAGCTTGGCTAGCTGCCTTTTTGGCTAACCGCACCCAGAGAGTGATTGTTGGAAAATCTTCGTCTTCCTGGGTTCAGGTTCCTTGTGGGGTCCCCCAGGGTTCCGTTTTGGGACCACTTCTTTTCCTAGTTTACATTAATGATCTCCAATTTCCTTCTGATGACTGCTATGGTTTTAAATTTGCTGACGATTTAAAGATTGGTGCGGAGATTCTTTTCCCCTCTTGCTCCCCTGTTCTGGAAGGTCAGATTCTTCATGTGGCTGACTGGTCACAGAACTGGCAACTTCCACTTTCTGTTCAAAAATGCTGCATCTTTCATGTTGGTAATCGTAACTGTGGTAACCTTTATTTTCTGGAGCAGTCACCACTTCCTTCCGCCAATGAAATGTGCGACCTTGGGGTGTGGTTTTCCGGCAACCTGAAACCATCCCTTCATTGCAGGAAAATCTGCGCTCTAGCTTATTCTCAATCAGCCATTGTACATCGTTGTTTTATCTCCGGCGACATCCCTACTAAGGTCTGGGCGTTTAAGGTGTTCGTGCGTCCTATCCTAGAATATGCCACTCCTGTTTGGTCCCCATACTTGCTTGGCGACATCGATCGTGTTGAGAAAGTCCAGCACCGTTTTACAAAAAGTCGACCAGGGTTTATAAACCTCGAGTATGGTGAACGTCTGCGCAGAACTGGCCTGGAGTTGTTGGAGCTACGTCGACTCTGGTTCGATCTTATCTTGGTCTTTAAGATTCTTCGAGGCCTTGTCAGGGTTGATCTCCCTTTCTTTGACTTTGCACCTCGCTTGATATGCACCCGGGGTCATGACTGGAAACTGGCCTACCCCATTTCGCATTTGGACTGTCGTCATAACTTCTTTTCTGTCCGGGTTATACCGATATGGAATGGCCTTAGCAAGGAGACTGTTGGTTCTCCCTCCCTTGCCGGGTTTCGCCGCCTTCTCCGTAGGGAACCCCTTGATAAGCATTTGAAGCGCCCCAATGATTATTTACCACTTTGATCACCTCTTCATAATCTAGGAGCAGTGTTAGTGGGTCACCCTCCTTCTGTCACCTTTCCACGTCCGTGGTAAATGTGCTTATTATTATTATATTATCACACACAAATTTTGGGGGGAAATGCAAAACTCGCCCCAACGGTCCACACGACCAAGTGTCCCAGATTTAAAACAAACGATACAGAATTTGAAGGAAATCTATCCCAATTAGAGAATAAAATTAAAAAAAAACTTGGTGCCTATTTGTCCGGGTGCCTATTTGTCCGGTGCCTAATTGTCCGGTGTCTTTCTGTCCTACATCCATTTCTTGTAAATCGTGTGACATTGCATATATCGGTAACGCAATTTACCTCAGCTCATTACCCATCACAAGTCCGACCTCCGTTGCAACAAACAAGTCAGTTCGTTTGTGCGCCATAAACAGATTACCAAGCATGAGCCAAACTCCATGTCTCCAAGCCATGCCATGCCATGTCTCCGTCCTCCATTCTGAAAAACACCAACGTGCAAGATTTAACCACGAAGCTTATGAAATATTCAGAAACCAGGATAAGGTTATGAAACAGGTTGGCCTTCTTCTGTTTCTGTGACGAGCTGGACAAAACTCCTTCTCCTTTTTGTTGCTTTTGATTGCTCGGCTTACTGCAATGTCATTGAACCATGTTTGCCTCCCCCCAACCCACCTTCTCCACGTTCTCCTTTTTCCCTTCACTTGGCTTCTTGTTCGTCTCCCCACTTTTTCTTTCCTTTTTCTTTCTTTTCTCTGTTTAAATTCCCGCCCCACACACAATTGTCCAGTAAATGTTTTTGTTCCCACTGCCGCCTCTTCAATTTTCCTTACTGTAACTGTTCTCCACCATCACTAGCTTCTCACACTGCTGACCTTTCGTCCTAACTTGTGTTTCTTTCTCAGCAGGCCTTCCCTCCTTCCTTTTTGCACATTGGCTACGTCATTTCCTTCTTCGTCACTCCCACAATGGCTGCCCTCCTTCATGTTTATGTCCACACTGCCTGATGTACGTTGACAAACGATTTTTCAGTATGAGTTTTACATTGTTTTTACCCAAAAATGTTGCGTTTGACTTTGTATTCTTGCATACGATTTTTAATAATTGTTTTTAATAAGAGGAATAATGTTGTGAATTTAAACTATGTGGGTCGTTCGTGACTAAATTATGGAAATGTAGGCAACCTTTCCTCTCTGAGGATGACCACGCCATTGTGGTCGAAATATAAGTATGTTTATTTTGTTGTGCTCACGGCTTCTTTTTCTGCGATATCTGGAACTTAAACACGTCACCATTTTATTTTTATCCATGTGGAGCATAATGTGAAAATGGGACCCATCAAATTTTCGCAATGAGCTATAAAACAGTGATATCAGACAATCAAAAAGGGAAAGAAAGTATTTTTAAATCAACAAATCAAATATGAAACTAAAAACAATCATAGTGAAAAAAAGCAAAGTGAAAAACCTGGTAAACCCCAAAGAACACTACTGTAAACTACCAAAATCAGGCATATTATACAAAAGGTATGGGTAAAGGAAAACGTACACCCATAAAGTTTTCACAATATAAAGTAGTGCTGCGAGAGTGCCAAAAAGGAAAAAAATAGGCATTTTAAAATAAACAAATCAAATATGAAACCAAAGAACAGTATAGTAGTGAAAAATCTGGTAAAACGAAAAAAGGGCTTCTTTAAACCACCGAAAGGAGGTATATTATACAAAAAGTTATGGGAAAAAGGGCCAATCACGTTTTGGCAATATAAAGTAGTGCTATCAAAACAGCCAAATAGGGAAAATAAGTATTTTAAAATGAAATATGAAACCAAGGAGCAATGGTGTAAAACCTAGTAAACCAAAAAGAAGGCTTGTTTAAACCTCTGAAAGGAGGCACATTATACAAAAGGTAAGGATAAAGGGAAAAGGGACCCATTAAGTTTTTAACAATATAAAGTAGTGCTATCAAAACAGCCAAAAAAGGAAAAATAAGTATTTCAAAATAAACAAGTTGGATGTGATACCAAAGAACAATAGTTTAAAAAAAAGCAAATAGCGGGAAAAAAACGAAACAAATTATAATCCCAAAACAACTACGTTATGGAATAAGATTAATGAGTTTAAAACTTTGGCGACAAAAACTCACAGCAGATACGGTTCACAGACAAGAAAGAAGATTTTACGGGTTTAAAGAACTTCCACATTTCACATACATAACATGCTCAAATCACAACTAGCCCGTAACACCAACTCATTTGTGAAATTACCAATGTATAATGCAACACAGACTTATTGTATGCGCAGCGTATCTTGAGTCCTGGAAGTATTTTACGAGCGACTACGTCTTCCTGGAGGGAGCGGCTTTAATCGACGGCCGCCATTGTTTTTGTAACCGTCTTGGATATCAACAGGGCACTCTGCTGTCAAAAACCTACAATCGATTATCTGTGCTCGTTCTGCGGCGAACTCAAGATAGGCCGCGCACACTTTAATAACATGATGAATTTAATTAACTGAAAGTAGCATGGGTGGCGCTCAAAAGCTCTTGATGAAGTTTCCTGATTTTTCCAGGTTTTCCAGACCAATACTTACACTTTTACCTGATTTTTTGGGGTCGAATCATGGTGCAGTATACAGGACTACAAATTTAAAAAATGTTTTCACACGTCACCCAAATAGCAATAACTATAATATCTTATTGCTTTACTAAATCTAAAATTGCACTCCATTAACTGGTGTTGGTATAGGAAAAGGCCGTATTCTAAACAAAATTGAAACACACTTATAGGCCTAAGGAGTTTCCATTTTATCAGAAATGAAACAAAGAGGACAGGAAGTTTAAATTGAAATATAGTGAAAGTTTTAGAAGTAAAAATTTAAATCCGAATTAGCTATCCTTTAAGGTGAAAGAGACTTTCGGGAAACTGAATTTCGGTACGTACACTGTTTATCAAATTCCCTGTTTTTTCCCTGAATTTTCCAAACTTGATAAATTCCCTGAATTTTCCCGGTTCTCCAGGTAGAACGCCACCCTGAGTAGGCTACAACGACTACGACGTAAAAGGATGTTATTAACGCAAAGACTGAATTAGGTAGGAAATGTTTTTATCTGCAAAATCCAATGGTTTACAAGGAGGGATTGCCCCACCCAACACAAATATTTAGTTCCGAAATTGAGTTGGTTACGGCCTTGTTGTGATTTGAGCCTGTGAAGGGTGGAAGTTTCCAAAACCCGTTAAAACTTTTTTTTTGTCTGTGTACCTTATACGCTGTGAGTTTTGTCAAAGAGTTTAAACCCTACAATCTGATTACATAACGTATAGTTGTTGTTCGATGTTTTATACATAATACATATAGTCCTTACGGCGCGTAATGTGCAATGCCAACTCCCTGTGGATGACGCGATTTGTGTTCGGCTCCCTTAAGCAAAAACAACAACAACAACAACACTCCACAAATAAATAGGCCTATTAGCCAACATTTTGCCTGCAAAATAACATATCCGTGGAAACCACTCGAACAAACCTTTGTGACGTAAGCCTAAGCAATATGTATTTCAAAACTAGTGTAGATTCTTAATCCTGCCCAACCACGAATGTAGATATCTAATCCTACCAGTGTAGGGTGTGTGTGTATTGCGTGGTGTGCTCACCGTCCTTCCCCACCTTTAAGGGAGGTGGAGGAAGTCGCGGCATCCGCTGGGTTTAAATTAACCCTTTTTCCCCGACCACGTGTGTCAGTACTTTACGGACTGTGTTAAATAACTACGGCTGCAAACCTATTTACATTGGCTTTTGTACTTAAATGTCAGACTGCTGAGCGGGGAATTGAACCCACGACCTTCGAAACCAAATGCCGAGGATCTACCGCTGAGCCATATTGATATGTGTGCGTGTTAAATGCTACCTATGTAAGTTTTCTTTTGGTCATGTCGGTATGGCTCAGTGGTAGGGCCACGGCATTTGGTTAGAAAGGTCGTGGGTTTAACTCCCCGCTCAGACAGCCTGACATTTAAGTCCAAAAATGTAAATAGGTTTGCATCAGTATTTAATTAATTATTCTCGAGCCCATTTGGCTTTCTGTCCTGCATGTGTACAGTGTGTTCTGAAACAGCATTTTAGGGACCAGTCAATATTTATGGACGGGGAGATGGGACGGCTAAATCATGGGAGTGGGGGGGGGGGAGGTCAGACGAATTTGGGACCAATCTAAGAAGGAGAAGGGCAAAAAGATTTAGGGCCGGTCAAGGGATGGCCATAAATATTTTGTATTTCAAGGTAAACATTTGAGTATTCTAAATATTATACCTAAATAACAGAGTATAATCCCATTTCTGCCAAGGCATGTAGAAGAAAGCATTGCTTAGCCAACAAAACAAAGGTAAGAAATGTGTTTCTTCTTTTTCCATTATACCAAGATGTCTTTTTGCGGTTGAAAGGGGGGAGGGGCAAATTATTATCATAATAGTCCGGGGGGGTGCTCAAAATTTTTGATAAGTTTCTAGGGGGGGAGGGGGGCTAAGAAAAAGTTAATGCTCTGAAAATATTTTAGCCTCTCCCTCCCCCGTCCATAAATATTGACTGGCCCCTTAAAACTAGCTTCTAACTCAGCCTCGCTTTTTCACATTTTAAAAACCTTGAGGAAAATGCATTTCCTGTCGTACAACGATCACAAACCATTTTTTTTTTTAGTTATTTTTCTTCGCTGTTCTTGGCTGTGCAACAACAGTATGTCTTCCCACCCTCTTATCGACATGCCAGTTGTTCATTAACAGTCGTTCCCATCGAGTAGCCCTTTCTGGAAATCGGAGCGTACCTTAAACTTCAGCCGTGCACCTTTCGGCTATCCGTCACGCCCAATCGGTAAAGCGTGCAAGCCAAAGGGCGCACTTGTCACGGCTTCCCCAAGCGGTAACCCGCAGAACTTCTGCTTTCCACTTCTTACAAGTCGATGGTTGATCGGTGCCAAATTTCGATTTAATTAAGTCGCGAGCTCTCGCGACGAAGTCAATAACAAAGGAAGGGAGGGGGTGGAAAGGGGAGATACCGTTGATCGTACACCCTCTCTCTCACACACACTTGACTCCGCTGAAGGCGACTAAAACCTGTTGAAAAGTCGACAATATTCGCACTGCACACGGGCCGCGAAAATGTGTACATTAACGAGAGTGGTAGCGCATAGCAATTTGAAAGAAATATTTACATTGCCGACGTTTGCTCGCCTCTTATCGGGCGGAGCGGAAGGTGGAGGAAAATATTGCTGATCTTGATATTTTCGATACGATATATTGAACATATAAAGAGGGGGGAAGGGTATAGATTCCAGACAGGGCCCCCGCCCGGGGCCCCTGGCTGGAGGGGGGGGGGGAGATGAAGAGACCCACATTTTGTCAACTCATCTAATGAAATTGCAAGCTTCGAAAGTTATAATGGGGTAGCCGAAAACTTTTTAAAGGCTCTGGTGAACCCAGCTAGGGGTTCTGGGGGAGCGTTGTAAGCTCCCCCAGCAGAACCCGAAGTTTGAAACTGAAGTATTTTATGCCATTTTAGCGCCTGGTTCTGGCTTCCCGTGAAGACAATGCAACAAGTCAAGCATATTTCGGTGGTTTTACTTATTGGTTTTTCAGGAAGTCAAATTTCGTAAAAACTTAATATCGTTCAGTTTTATCCCAAACGACTTGGACGAATGGATGGGGGGAAAAAATGGCGAAACGTTTAACTCAGTTTTATCCAACACAACTTGAGGTATATTTATTGGAGTAAAGCTTACACATTTCAAATCGACATGCACCCTTTTCATTTTTTTCCCTTGATTCAGGGGGTCCTTAGGGATACTATAATGCTGTCAATTTCGGAACCTTAGGGTAGCTTTTGTCCTTTAATCCGGATTCATATGTACAATTATCGCCAAATTGTGGAATTCGAAATTTTGTTTTTAATTTTTATTAACAAGTTTATTTTAGAATAATTTAGTTGTTTCTCCATTGACACAAAAGAATCGTCAAATCGTAGTGGCTATAGGTTGACAGAAAAAGGACCACTATCAAATCAAACGGCCAACTCATTTTTTCCAACTAACTTTTAAATTTTGCTAACTATACCCGATTTTCATGATTTACGGATTTACTTGACGTTTCTACTTTTGCAAAATTCATGGCAGTGGTGGACTAGTATACGAACTAGGAAATCAAATAGGAAACTGTGCATGTTTTTTTGAGATCAGCTGTTTATGCAGATGTGTTGACGTTTCTACTTTTTAGGTTTATCATCAATGGATTTAAAATCATGGTAGCGATTGATAACGCAGCGATACCCCCGGATCTTGTGAGGAGTAACTCCTTCCAAGTTTTGATATAGGCTGTTAACATATCAGAAAGTTTCTATCTACCCCCCTCTGAAATACCAGTTAGGAGTTGCTCCTCACTGCACCCCCTCCTGAGCACCGCTTTTTAATAGAAGGAGGGCTATCGCAAATAAAATAGACAACTCAATTTTTTAGCTTTGCCAACTGTGCGCAATTTTCGCGATGTTACTTGCTATCACGATTTCAAACGACGAAAACTCTTCGGAGATGCCGACTTCTGCATAATTTGTTTGTGTTTTCGGAATAATTATCGATTATTTATTTAAGTCGTGGTGGTGACGTGACGGGCTAACAGAAGGACAGAATAGCAAGCCAAGCGGCCAAGTCAATTTTCAATTTTGCCAACTATGCAAATTTTTGCGAAGCTCTTTTTTTTTCCGGTCGGTATAGAGCCAGTCTCTGTGCTCACAAACCTGTCTTACCTGTCGCGCATGTGAGCAAAGCAGGGAAGCGACCAGAAAAATCAGGGGCAGCGTTTCAGTTACTCGCATTTGCGAAAACTAACGGGGGGGGGGGACCCATCTTAAACTTTACTTTCAAATTGACCGAATGATAATAATTAACCAGTACTCGTGGAAACGGGAATTTGTAGTGAAAATTTATCAGAGTTTGACAACTCAATTTTGCCAGTTGTGAGTCTTCTCGGACGGTTGGAAGGTTGGGGAGGGGTGGAGGACACGTCGTGTGGCCCTGATTCAAGAACGAGCTATAACAGAATTCGACATTATTTTAATAAGTAAGACATTTATTAATAAGGCATTCAGCGTA
>JAHWFP010270914.1:4993-15346 GCA_023313725.1 Lithobius niger | reverse complement strand
ATCTGGGTACCAGCCCCCCCCCCCCCCCCAAAGTATGTCAGACTCTATGATTTCGTATTTAGTGCACCAAGATCAATAAAATTACACTGAGTTCGGTCATTTACCATATGATGTAAATATGTATATGTGTATCCCCGGAACCCCATCTCCCAGCACCCCATCCTCCCCTCGGCATGGGGCGTTCTGATTGGGGTATCGCCCCCCCTCCCAAAAAAAGCTTATCAGACTCGGTGATTCCATATTCAATGCAACTAGACCGACAAAATGATACCTAGATCAGTCATTTACCATATGACATAAATATTGAGCCCCGAAGCCCCCCTTTGGGGGAGTCTAGTTGGAGCACTGCCCCCCCCCCCAAGTGTGTCAGATTCTATGATTTGGCATTTAGTACACCAAACCCAAAGAAATAACACCAAGATCAGCCATTTACCGATGACGTAAATATAACCCTCATTTGTAAGACTGGAAGTACTGACTTCTTGATTAATTAAATCATTACCATGTCAAATGGTCAAACCAACTTTACCTAAATATACATGGTGGTCCAAAAGTCCGTTGCACCCCACCAAAAGCCCTGCAGAATTGGAATTAGGTGCCTGACTCATAGGACTTTGTTTTGTCCCTAAGATGGGGGGGGGGGGCACCCACTGAGCTTGCGTTAGGGCACCCTGCTCCCCTCAACCCCCAGATATAAAATTTCACTTTTTTCCTGTGAGATTCGCATGGTCCAGACAACGTGATAGTCGAAAACGTCATTCTAATTGGATAAACGGGACGCGTTTTATTACATCGTCAATGTAGCCCCCACGCCCACATGAGGCTTCCCTGCGCGGTACGGGAAACTGTACGGGAAGCACTCATGTGGGCGTGGGGGCTAAATTGAAGATGTAATAAAACGCATCCCGTTTATCCAATCAGCATGCTGTTTTCGGCTATCACGTTGTCTGTGCCATGCGCATATTTCCCCAATTGGAACTAAACGTATATTTCTCACAGGAAAAAAGTTAAAATTTTATATCTGGGGGTTGAGGGGGGAGGCAGGGTGCCCCAACACAAGCTCAGTGGGTGGTTCCCATCTTAGGGACAAACAAAGTCCTATGAGTCAGGTGCCTAATTCCAATTCTGTAGGGCTTTTGGTGGGGTGCAACGGACTTTTGGACCACCCTGTATAAGAGTAAAATATAAAAAAAAAAAGTACATATAACTGTTACGGGCTATTGGACTAGTTCTGGAAAGTGAATCGAAATTATCATGACAACAGATTTTTGACATCTGATTTATGTTGGCAATAGTTTAAACAACATTTTTCAGCCACATTTCGCATTGTACTTAGTATTTCGTATGTGTTAAACACTATAAATTTTCAGTTGATTGGCCAACTGGTTGGACATACAGAAAGTAAGTAGTAAACAGCTGTTTTAAAATATGCTCATTTCACGCCCATGTTTCGGAGGGGGGTTCATGGAGAAAGCGAAGATTTTAGTGAAGATTTACGTAAATAAAATTTGAATTCTGTACCATTATACCACGCGCCATGGTTGTTTGCTGTGACGTGCATATCACGTGACTGGGCTAGTCCAATCAGACGGCCAAACAGCCGTTGTCCTCGTTCGTCATTGGCTAACTCGTGGTGACGTCACGGCAAACAGCCATTGCGCATGGTTTAGGATATGTACTAACCCGAAAGAATGCTATTCGGTATTTTAAAGCGATGCTTAATGGCGCGTCGACAGCTTGGTCATTAGCGGGTATTTTAAAGTAAAAACCAACTACACCCTGTCTTATATAAAGAGTGACCCACGGAGGGGGGGGGGGGGACAGGAAACAGGTTTTTTCACATTCTGCCCGAAATCCTAGTGAAAAGTGAGTAGGCTCACCAGGAGTTCCCCCACACAAGTTCGCCACACATCGTTACCCAGTCATCTTAGGGTGAAAGAGGGTACAGTGCGAATATAAGTGCTGATGCTTACTTAAAATATGCATTACGCACTCTTTACTTGATAAATCTTCGGCGCTTCTTTCTTACGGCATGACATCGTTTGAACAGTATCGTAATATGTTAAAAAAAAAAAAAAAAAAAACTTTTAATTCACCCAATTTTTATTTCATTCTACAAAGATATAGTAGGTTTATTCAGCAATCGGCCCGAAGTTCTGTAAGAACTTGTTTGTGCCGGATTACAACAAAAAAAAAGTATGCAAGGACATGGTGCTTGGATAAACCAGAAATGTGGTGTTTAAACACTGAGACAGTTTGAAAGCAAGGCTGGAACACATGGTTTAGACACTTAGCCTATCACACTTGCAACTGATAACTCCACTAAATATCAGCAAATGAAAATATACCAATACTAACAATATCGGAAACATTATTAACAGTATCAGGGTCATCAGGAACGTATCCACCCCCCCCCCAACCAAAAAAAATCAGGATTATGCGAAACACACTACCTCTATCAGAGATAACATCGTGAACAAAATTAAACAACCGATGAGCAATGCATCTCTAACGGCATTCAATAGCAGTCACCAACTACATGTTACGGGAACCACAAAAAAGGATGTTGTAATTTCGTGTATCAACAATTGCAGAGAAATATGGATGGTCAACTTTGAACACGAGTTCCATGTCGAGGCCCGTCGCTGTAGCAGCTTCTGACCCTGTCTCGTCAACTTCCAGGTATATCTTGTGAACGACTTTCGACACTTGCACCTCTGGTGTCTTACTGATGCCTTTTAAGTTTGCACTGAAATTAAAAGGAGGTAATTTTACAATGGGCCAGTAGCCAAAAATGGTAAGAATTACAATTGTTGGTGGAACCTGTGCATGTTGTTTGTACCTTGCTTGTACCTAACCCAATCATTCGTCCACGTTTGTACCACACGCTTATGGTGCTCGTCGTGGATTCTGAACAACGAATCGTTGTTACAAATCCACTAGTGGGTTCTGCCAACTATGTAGCAAAGAAAGTTTGTGGAAGGAATAGTTTTGTTGATATCTGAAGGGTTTTTTCTCTGAGTGTCTCTTCCCACTGTGTTGTCTAACTACAATACTATCAAGGGCTTTCCACATTCAAAACAGTTAAATGTTTTTTCTCTGGAATGTCTCTGTGCAGTGTAGTGTGCCTGCAGTACTTATGTAGGCTTCCCACATACATAACATTTAACAGTTTTCTCCCCAGGAGGTCTGCACAGGTCCAATTTTCATATACATACTGAAACTTGAGTGATGTTCCACACTCCTTACTGTTGAATGGTTTCTCCCCAGTGTGTGCTAGTACTAAGCCTCTAGTATGCATTAAAGTTTTACCACACTCCGTACTCTTGAGTGGTCTCACACTGGCTTTGGCTTCTTAACAGCTACAGTCTAGTTTGCTTACTAGTTATTGCACACTGCATTTGCCCACGTGTTTTTTAAGCCTAATTAATTGCATACCATTCGCTGCAGCACATTCTCAGCACTTGTATGGGTTTTTCTCCACAATTTCTATGGTTAAAGTGGCACTATCACCGATTCTAGCGATTGCTTGCACCAAGCGAAGGAATGCATAACGGCATTTCTTTTAACGAAACAAACAAGCCACGACATCCTTAATTTTTGAATGAAAATGTAGTTCATCCTCGTGAACCTGTGATCAAGCTATAAAGGTTAACAATATCAATGTCGCTAGATGGCGCCACGGTATTTTCGTTCGCATTTCAATCGGTGATAGTGCCACTTTAAATGTCATTAACCCATTAAACAGTCCTGCTGGAACCTTTCCACATTCTCTGCAGGAAATATACTTGGCTCTGTGCTTAATTGTGCTTTGCCGCATTTGCCACAGTCAAATGGGTTCTCCCTGCATTACTAATGCCTACAGTTCTTTCAATGGCAGCCAATTAGTTCCTATTTCTAGTGACAAAGTCCTGGCCATTTCTACGTGACAGTGGCAGGGTCCTGGGCCCATAACCCTGTTATTTTCCTGGGTCTATGACCCTGTTATTATTGACTGGGTAACAGTACCCAGTTAGTTTTACTGGAGAGTGAATTAAGAAAATAGCCACAATATTAAACAAAGGACATCCACTTCTACAAGGGCAAATGAACTCAAAAAGGCATGCAAATTAGGATTTCAATAAATAGGCTGAGGGATTTCCCAGTTTACTTCTCTGGTTTGGGCAACTAAAAATACAATTTATTCATTAAACACTTGTTCAATTCTTTCTACATTTATCTATTACAGTCCAGATAATTAACAGTTGCTTTTCCGTCTCACAAATATCATATAGTGCCTCAATCAAAAAGGGCTAAAATCATAAAAGGCAGGAGCAGTGCTGAGCTTGACTGCTCTCATCAAAGCCCAGGCAAGAGACTCTTAGGGCTCAGTTCTTAAGGCCAGTTTCCCCAGGAATGTCCAAGGCCAACTGAGCAGGAAGCACAGCTAGGGTGCCTGGAAGGGGGACCTTGCTTGGTGTCTGAGCATAACCCAAGCATCCATAAAAACAGACATGTTGGATCTCGCTTCGGCCATCTTGGGCCTCACGGTGGGAATTTTGCGGCTCACTTCAGTTGAGCCTTTTCTCACTTGGCCATTTTTCACGAATTCGTATTGCTAGTGAAGAAAATTTTTTTTCTCAGACTAAGGCAGTGGCCAGGATCGAACCAGATTTAAGGGATTATCTGAGTAAAGTCGAAAATGATGCCCTGACCTGTTGAGCTACGGGAACAAGTTAACATCGCTGGGCTTAATAGTAAGTCTTAAAGTTAAGTTATAAAGTAGGTCAAAGGGGGAGAGTTCATGATATCAGTGATAAGGACATGTCGATTGATGGAAAGCACAAATTAAAGGGACAAGCAAGCTAGTGAATTGATTGATGGAAAGGTCAACTTAAACGATTAGCAAGTTAATGCATTGAGGCAAAGCCAATCTTCAAAGGGCAGCTGTTAAGATGATACAAGTAAGGTGGCACACTGAGTGAAAGCCCAACTTAAAGGGATAGCAAGTTAATGAATTGAGGCAAAGCTAATCTTAAACGGGCAGCAAGGTAACGCATTGATGGAGAGCCCAGACCTCTACTGTAATTGGAAAATAAGTGGTAGTAATGAAACTTAGCTATTTTAAAGGAGCACTGAAAGGCCCAACTTAACAGGTCCTGGTCTGCCGGGTTGAGTGAAGCAGCTGTAAGACGTGTGCAGCTATCATAAAGCTGGCACATACACTATATCCACAGACACCAGGGCACAGAAACTCCACTGCAATGCTCAAGAGAAAATCCTTTAAAAGGAACACTGCTAACTAACGAAACAAAATTGCTTTGTTTGGCACAAATTCCGGAAACTGCAAGCAAATAAGCATTACCAACAGCACACGGAATGATACTAGTTCGTGTGATGATGTCTCCTAAGATGGCTGGCCAATCACGAAGGAGTACCAACCAGAAAAGGGGAATGGTGTGACAACAAGGCAAACATAGAAGTTTGAAGCAAAGGAAGGATAGTAAGCAAGTAAGGTAGCAAGCCAGTAAGGATGCTCTAAATAAACCCAAAATTTATGAAATCGTGTAAAAAAGAGGGGCCACGGACTTGTATCGACACGGAGTCACGTTAATTCCGTCTGTGGGAGCCGGAATTATAGTAACTCCGGTTTCTTAATTTGCTTTAAAAGTGTTTAAAATAATCCGGAATTTTGGTGACACGTAGTTACCCTAACTCTTGTCTAATTTCACAATAATATGGATGAAGTTTCTGATGTTATATGTATAGACGCAGTGAGCACTGCATTGCGTTCGAGGCAGGGATGTTATTTATGGCAATTCCGGTTCCCTTGCAGACGTCCGTATTTCAGAAAACTTAATAATTATACTCCGTGTTATCACAATTCCTGATTATTTCAGACACTTTTAACGAAAATTAAGAATCCGGAGTTACTTTATTCTAGGTCCCACACACGGGGCAGCATTTAAGAAAATTCCAGAATTAAAGTGACTCCATGTTGATACAAGTCCGGCGCCCCCAAAAAATAACCAAATTCTCGCTAGAGTGTCGATCTGATATTGTGGAGTGTTCAACAGTTAAAAAAAAATTTCGAATCACTCCACAATGTTTAAAGAATTGATTCCTGGATCTGATGGCCATGCCAGTCCGAGTTCCTGTTTCGTGAAGCATTTGTAATTGGTTGGGGAAAAAAAAGTTCTTGCACAGTTACAGTTGGGATACCGCCAATAAAAAACAAAACGTTACGCATATTTATTTCTTTTGGTCCACTCTTGTGTATCCCATTCCCGAATTTATAGTAGCCTAAACTAGGCCCCTCAGCCGATCAATTTTAAGTTATTCGACTGGCTAATGAAAATATTCGGCCAATTTTCGGCTAGCTGATCATAGCCGACTATTTTTTCGGCCGCTATCGGCTTGAGACAATTTCGGCGGCTATTGGCTTAGCCTACATGAATTTTGGCATTTCCTACATAAAAATAAGAGCAATATAAAATTTCTTTAAGCTAAAGCGTTTGTTACGCATGTAAGTTTTAGTTTTATGCCACATTAAGTCTTAAGTACGTAAACACAATTTCTAACAAAACAAATGAAATATGCTGTAAATTATAGGTTATATTGGCAAAGGAAATAAATTCAAATGACACCATTAAATGTAACATTAAAATTAAACCCATTTTTAGTTCTCTGCAAACTTGAATTAACTTAATTACGTAATCTGCATCCTTAAAAACGTACCATGTTCGTGTGCGCATAGCGACTCCTCTTGAACTAAAGCACCTACAAAGATGAGACTAGTGCCAATATACAAAATAATTAAATTACGCTTCGGATTACCTATTTTCCTTGCAGCAATTTGATTTTTTTTACCCTGAAATATGCGGAAATGCCTCTAAAAATTGCTCATGATGTCAAACTTCAATAAAGAAAACTATTCATGCAAACTTGTTTGGTAAAAGAAAAACCTAAAAAGACGATATGGCTAGCCTAACAAAAATGCGGCGAATATGCGGCTGACGTATTTCTGGCGGCGATTTCGGCTATCGGCGGCGGCTGAGGGGTCTAGCCTAAACAGAAACTAAAAAGAAATGTTCTGTTGCGCTGATGTTCTTGCTAGAGTTTAGAAGAGATTTTACCAACCCAAGAACTCTTCTCCAAGATCTGTTATGCCCACAGTGAATAAGCAGATGATAGCTTTTTTGCATACGCCACGTGATTGCTAAACTGGGTGGTAACGCAAAAAACAACAGAGGAAGGTTTTTGCGTAACGGACAATTCTATGTGTATACTTCATATGGTTTGCTGTTTCAAATGTAGAATCCAGTTTGTGCAGTGGTGTACTTGATGAAAACTGGAATTTGTACCTAGCTCTATTGTAGTCCTCCATTTTTACACCTAATCTGACCTGAGAATGATGCATGGAATTTACAGTGTTCCTACCTGTCGCTGAACAAGTCTTTGATGCCTAGTCTACCCAATAAGCCTTCCAGCTGGTATTCAGTCACGAGCTTGAACTTGGGGAAAGTAACATGAACTTTTTGCTTTCTCATTTTCGTGATCAACTTGTTAAACTTTTCAGAATTTAGATGCTTGTTCACTGCCGTCATTCCTTCAATTTCATCAGGCAACACCAGGATCCTAAAAAAAGACAAAATATTTTCTAACTGACTCATCAATATGGCACCAGTGCAATTAGGCCCAGACTGTCCAGCCATTTTGCCCATAAAGTAATTACTACTCTTAACACAGCGGCGAGTATGCTCCTTGCATACCATCTCATACATCATACCAAAAGGAAACGGAAATGGAAAGTTAGTGGTCACAGGTGGCCAACCATTTAAGGAGTAGGCCTATGTATTTTAGTACGCTGTGCTAATAACATTGTGAATGTGCCGATTAGCCAACAAACGAAAAGATAGCCCACAACAGATGGGACCTATGCTATGCCAGCAATAGTCTATTTGATTGCAGTAGATAACTAACTACCAAAAACTATTGCATTTTGTATTAGTACTTTTGACGTTGTTTGGTATTTTAAACACCTACAAGCGTACACTACAATCTCATCTTTTCGGGTGTGATACGTCTGGCAGCAGCATTTGAGCTTGAAGATGCAGTATCCTCGAACATCACTCCAACTGTAGTGTCCCCGGCCTATCTTGAGTTCGCTGCAGAAGGAACACAGATAATCGATTGTACGTTTTTTAGTAGCAGAGTGCCTTGCTGATATCCAAGATGGTTACAAAAACGATGGCGGCCGTTGATTAAAGCCGCCTCCTCCAGGAAGACGTAGCCACTCATAAAATACTTGCTGGACTCAAGATATGCCGCGCACACAATAGTCTACATCATTAAAAACGTACGTGCGTGCGTATATGTGTGTACTACTTCTCTTGAACCAAGACTCTTACAAACACAGTAGCGCCAAATGAAGAATAATTAAATTTCGCTTCCGTTAGGCCTATTTTCATCACTAACTGGATTTTATGACCCTCAAATACGAGAAAAACTACCCTAAAACGTCATAGTTCGATCAGGCAAAGTTACTGTTCAGGCAAACTTATCAAAAGGAGTTTTGGTTTCAAAAAATAACCTACGGGACTGGTCTTTAATTATGGCCGGGGAGGGGCCGGAGGAAATGAAAATGTGAACACCAAATTTTCGATAACCACTCCCCCCCCCCTTGGAGACCTTAAAAAAAACCCCCCCCCCCAAATGCTCTTTTCGTATACCCATTGAGAAATAAATATACACAAATCGCTAAAAAATAATATTAATGAAAATTGGAAATTAGCCAATAGCGAAAATTATACAGTAGAAATAACGTAGTTCAGTAAGCCACCTTTATGCACTTACGTTTCGTCGGAGTGGCATGACCCGGATTCGAACTGGCTACCCAGTTCGCCCCCAGATCAATTCAATAGCACTTTAACCGCTATGGCTACATCCTCCACTGCCTTAAAGATAACTCACTGAACCCTTTATTAAGGTGACAACTGTGACCAGGACTCCATTCGACCGAACATGCTCGCCCATAGGCAATGGAGAAAGAATACAAATCATACACTCAAATGGCTCAATAAAGGAGAAATAAATCGACACAAATCGCTGTAAACAATATTAAGGAAAATTGGAAATTAGCCATTAGCGAAAATTAAACACTAGAAATAACGATGATTCCTGTAGCTAAGATTAGTGCTGTAGCCAAACTGGGAAGAATAATCTTGAAGTGATCATACTGTCAGCTGTTACCTTCTTTTTGTAGAAGCCCAGCACTGAATTAATGGTGGAATGGTAGCCTGTGATAGCCGCCGCCGAAAGTCCATTGTCAAAGAAACTCTGCCAAGTCTGTGACTGATGGGTTGCAGGGTTAACCTGCCTCGTTTCACACTATGCACACCATCCATTCTATTTATACTAGTCACTGTGGAGGCTCAGTGGCAATGGATCAGAGTTCGCACTATTTCTGAAGAGAATCCCAATTGCCTGAGTTTGCATGTCACAGTCGTTATGCATGAAGATGAAGCATACTAAGGTTGAGATGCTTCATCTTCCCTAGGTGTTGTGTTACCAGGTCTCCCTGAGCGGTAGTTCAATTGGTTTTTCCTTTACAAATTCGAGGCGATCTACAAACCAAGCTTCTGCTGGCCACGGTGGGGCTATGAGGAAGTAGTAGCTTGGGGACCGGCGGATCTCGTTGAAGACTCTCTGTAGTAGTTCAAATGGTAGGAAGAGATTGCGCTGATATTCCAGGTTCCACGATTCTCTGGGTGTCAGTCGCCCAAGTGTGTGGATCTGGGTTCTGGGTAACATGAAATTCGGCCGCTGCGTGTTCAGGTGAGTGGCGAACAGGACAATAAGGGGATCTCCCTTAAGGGGATCTCTCTTAAAGTCACTCCGCTGAGGCAACCGTTTCCTATCTTAAAATGTGGATAGGCCCAGACATTCAGCCTGTCCGGGATGTGCTTCAGAATTAAGCAAATGTTCTGGTCTTGGCTAATTTCGAAGATTGCCGACACCTTTCGTGTTGGAACAGTGAGAGTGGGGGCCCCGCCCCTGCTTTCTTTATGTAGGCAATGGCTGTGGTTTTGTCGGACGTCATTCCAATCGTCCTGGTCCACTGCGAGACAAACGGCTTGGAGTTCCAAGTTGTTGGTATTGGCTTGAGCTTCTTTTCCGTCCTCATCCCTGCTACTTCTTCATTCTCCGAGTGAGCTCTCCAACCCTTCATGGATACGCCCTTGATAGTAGTAGTTCCGGTGATGGGTCGTGGACAATTACTCCTGACGTCAGGTTGGATTCACTTGACCCCGAAAGAAGCTCTTGGTTTGGTAGATGTCAGAGGGCTTTGATCTTTCCACGATGTCCTAGTTG
>JAHWFP010270913.1:0-52077 GCA_023313725.1 Lithobius niger | reverse complement strand
GCAGCTGGCAGTGTACTCAGCGTCTAATACAATCCTGCTTAGGGACTACAGCTGGCAGTGTACTCAGCGTCTATTGCAATCCTGCTTAGGGACTGCAGCTGGCAATGTACTAAGCGTCCATTACAATCCTGTTTGGCAATACAGCTTGCAGTGAATTAAGCGTCCATTGTATGTTTACTTAGGGGCTGCCTGATAAATTATGCCTGTATTCAGCGGAGAAAGTTCATTGAAAAGATTTATGCAGATTTAAGGTATGGCAGAAACTTTATTTTTACTATCAAAAACCTAACCTCCAGAATCTGCATTTGCTATCAATAAAATCTAATTGGTTTAAAGTTTAACTATAGTACTTGATTTAATATTTCTCTTTAAAGAAATACAGCATGTTTGAACTAACGTTGCATTAAAAACAAAAAGCAAAATTACTTACATTTATACTAACGTTCATTTGCTTAGTGCCTAATTACTTCATATTAACAGCAGAAACTGAGCATAGACCTGTGCAAAGCTACGCCCCATTCGAGTGATAATTCAACGAAGCTTACTTCTACTGAATTTAATTTTAAAATCTAATTAAAAACTTAACAAAATATTCATTGCTGTGCTATTCACCTTCCCCCATCCCAAAAGGTTTCTGCTTGAAATAGTTGTCATTAAATGACGTTTCGTAGGCGTTTTTTTAGGTGATTGTTGTCGAAAATGGTAACTATTTCTGGCATGATTCGTTCATGTACGGTACGTGTACTGAAAGCTTGTGCGGGGAAGGTAGCTTCAGTGATTGTTGCACAAAACAACAGATGACAGTCTGTGCAGAAGAGAACTTCAGTGATTGTTGCATTACCAAACAAATGACGATCTGTGCAGACAACTTCAGTGATTGTTGCACAAACCAACACATGACAGTCTGTGCAGAAGAGAACTTTACGGATTGTTGCATTACCAAACAGATGACGGTCTGTGCAGACAACTTCAGTGATTGTTGCACAAACCAACACATGACAGTCTGTGCAGAAGAGAACGTCAGTGATTGTTGCAGTACCAAACAGATGACGATCTGTGCAGAAGACATTTTAAGTGATTGTTGCACGAACCAACAGATATCATTCTGTGAAGAAAGCAGCTTTAGTTATTGTTGGCTAAACGAGCGGATGACAATATTGCTGTGATTGTTGCAATTTCTTGCTTTTCTACTGCCATCCATAACCCCATTATAATGTAGACAAGATATTTACCCGTTACGTTTAACGTGTTCGGTACGCCTAGCAAAGAAGAGGTCAGCACAGACCTCCATTTCGCTCTTAACGTTTATTTCCCAACAGAGCAACTTTCATGCATGATTTGAGCATTTATTGGTACGCCTAGCATACGGCACAGACGGTGTAAATATCTAAGTTTAAAATAGTTTTATTTTTAAATAAATTAGGGAATCAGAAGTACTTAGTCTAGAATTCCACTAAATAATCAACGTCACTTCGTTGATCGGAAATGAAAAATAAATGATTTGATTGGAAGTGAAAAAATTAAACAAGGGTTGCATTTATTGGTGTACACTGTAATTTTTAAAATCAATGCAAATATCAAATTCTAAACATGAATAAGTATTGAGAAATTTTGTTGAAACTTTCGCCTTTACCAAGAAATATTTAACAGACACCCCATAGTTTATTTAAACCGTGTTTGTTGCTGGTCGTAGCTCGGCCTACCTTCTTATGACTTTAACAACACAACGTACAGATAAAAGAAACATCTACATCATTAAAGACGTATGATGTGCGTGCGTGCGTGTGTGTGTGTTTATACCTCTACTCCTCTGGAACCAAAGAATCTACACACATGGGAGTAGGACCAAACGAAACATAATTAAATTGCGCTTCGGATATTTTCACCACTGTAACTTGATATTATGATCCTCAAATACGCGAAAAAACTTGAAAAAACAACGTCAAAGTTTTTTTATACCCTCATGATGTTTGTTCATGACATCATAGTTTATTTATGTAAACCACCTCGAGCGATGCGAAATGATCTGAAGAAGGATGCACGCAACAAATAACCTAAAAGGACGACGCATTTTGCAACATACCACATATACATCTTAAACTGGTTTTGCATCAACTGATTTGATGCATGGAAACCACGGACCCATAGACCTGGTTTTAAAAGGGTGTCAAACATTCGTGTTTCTGAAGCACGGGGATGCGTGGATTGAGCGAGTAAAGTGAGCGATTTCCACGTAAACTAAACCTTTTCAATGAGTGTTTTGCTATGCTGTCTCAATCTTTCATCTCTCACCTTAGCAGGGGATTATTTCTGGAGGAAAAGACGTACAAACGTACAACGATTGTTGACCAAATTTTTTTCGTGGAAACCTCTGAATTTTCGGGAGCGTCCATCAACAATGGTTAGGCGACAACAGGCAAACAAGGAACAAGTCAGTTAATAACTGGTTGTTCTCAGTGACAATCAGAAAACACACGCAGCTTTGCTCAAAAATTGTAGTCGATCCAACAGACACATTCAAAATACAAGCGTGACACAGATGAATAGTGACAAACTACGTACACATCTAAACCTTATTTAAAGAGGTGCTGCAAACCTTCTCGAGCGAAGCGAGACGACGCCAATGGAGTGAGATAAGCGAGCAATGTGGCTAGTTCATTATAATGTTTCATGACTAGAGCGCAAACAAGCGTTGATATTCAGATAATTCACCTTGTGATATACTGATTACTTATCCTATCATCTCTGTTTGTGACTAAAACATAGTGGAAGGCACTTAATTTGTGATACCAAATGACTTGGATTAGATATAATTCTTTTTTTTTGTTAGTTTTTTTTTTAATTTAGAAATCTACACCATTAAAGACGTATGATGTGCGTAATAAAAATAATTAAATTGCGTTTCGGATAGGCCTATTTTCATTACTGTAACTTGGTATGATGACCCTCAATACACGAAAGAACATGAAAAAACAACATCTTTAAACCCTCATGATGTTTGTTCATGACGTCATAGTTTCTTCATACACGGGTTAAAATTCGTTACAAACAAATCGTGAAGCTATTAATTACGTACTGAGATGATCTAGAAGAGGATGCACGGAAAAAATAACCTAAAAGGACGACGTATTTTGCAACACACCACATATAGATCTTAAAATTGGTTTTGTATTGGATGGAAAAATCAGACCCATAGAGCTGGTTTTAAAAGAGTGTTAAACATTCTTGTTTCTAAAGCACGGAGGTGCGTGGATTGAGCGAGCAAAGCGAGCGATTTCCACGTAAACTAAGCCTTTTCAATGACTCTCCCAATCTTTCATCTCTCACCTTCAGAGGGGATTACTTCTGGAAGAGAAGACCTACAAACGTGCAAACAAACAAATTATATGTTTTGAATGATGTAGGTGAAATACAGCCGTGCTGAGGAATGTGATGAACGAACTGTGAGCAATAATTACCATAATAGCTTGCGTCGAAATAATCAGCACATCGATTTTTTGATGCTCTTGGAATCAAAGAAATTGCATGAAGCATGGATCGACGCCAATGGGGTGAACGAAGCGAATTAACGATATGGCTAGTTTATCATTATTTGTCTCTTTACTCAAACTAACCCAAGTTTAGTTTGAGTTGTAAAAATTTTTTTTTGCAGCTATTTATTCCGATTTATTTTTTGTTGTTGGATGCAGAGGATGAAAAGAGACTGAAGTACTCTCTCATTGTACCTTGGAGCAGCCACATCTTTATTCCTTGATGTTTGGGAAGATAAGAAAGATGCAACATATTTTACATCAACATGTCTTCAAAACCCCGTTTTCCTTTTTTTTTTCACCATGACCAAGAACATATAATCCCAACAAAGCGTAACAAACTACGTACCCGTCGTGCCAAAGCATACACTAAACAACAATGCTAGTTATACTACAAAACTAGTCACACACTAGTACCAAGACCGTGTAAGCATACAAACAACGTATGTCCAGCACACACTAGTGTGACGGCTACAACATTTGTTATATTAATTTAATTTGATTTTCGATTGTCACAGATCTGGTCTTATTTTATAAATTTATAGCACGTTATCAAAATGGTGGGCGTGCAGATGTTGCATTTGGATGTATCTATTTAGTTCGCATAAATTATCCAGTTTCTGGTTAAAATTTCAAAAGTTATAGGATATAAACTTATTTTCAAAATTGCTGCTCCCAATTTTAAACTACCCACCTTCAATTCATGACGACCACAAAAATTTAATTTTTCTGTATTTACGTTTTGTTCATGTTCTAAATTTGAAAGACTAAAACGTTTAAATGTAACATAAATGGACATAATTAAGGGTAAACATTTGGACATAATTAAGGGTAGAAATTTGTCTTTCTAAAAACATAAAATTATTTATGCCCTACCTTGCATTAGACCTTTGTAGATGTTCTTAAGATGAAGTGCTAATGCCATTATGGTAACAATATTACCAAAAATGAGAGCTAAGACAATGGTCACTATTTGTAGTTGGGGTGGAGAAATGAAACTGTGACACTAAATGTCGATAACCCCTCTTCAATACCCTGAAAAAAACCCTGAAACCGCACTCAAAAGTACCAAATAATGTGACCCCCAACCCCCAAGTAAAGTTTTTTTATGCCTATTGAGAATGTTCAGTATGTAGAAGCCACCCTTACCAGTTAAGAAATTAAGAAAATTTATGAAAAATTTTTTTTTACAGCAAAGAAACTGTATCGGAGAGCGAAGGAAAGGGCTACCTCCACTTAATCGCAAACCGAAATTACACATGACTCTGAATGATATTAAAAACAGTAAAAAGTAAAACAGTTCAGGTTAATATACCTTAAGTCTTATATAAAACAGTTATTTTTTTTTTAAAACACTTCATAAACCTGGAAAGATCTACACTCATAACAGCCTTTTTAAATTCCCGCAGGGAACCCTCCGAGACCTCTTCCGATGGGAGAGTGTTCCAAACTGGGACAACCCGATTTGCAAAAAAGTACTTATAATTATCTGTGTGAAACGAGCCATACATTAATTTAAATGGATTGCCTCTAGTCAAGATATTGTGACTTAAAGTAAAAAATATTTGTGGCTCCACAGCAATATGATTATGCAGTATAGAATATGTCAGATAAAGATCAGCTTTTAGACGTCGCATCTCCAATGACACCAACCCGAGAACCTTAGACGTTCCATATATGGCAAATTAAACAATCCCGGAATGTATTTCGTAAACGCTTTCTGAACCGATTCGATGCGTTTAATATCCTTGATAAGGTATGGGGACCAGACTTGGCTGGCATACTCTAATACAGGACGGACAAAAACTGAGAAAGCCCACATTAAGGTTGCTCTATCTTTCGACACAAAACAACGCCTAACCACGCAGTTGTAAGGAAAACCAGTCAAGTTTTTGACGAAAGGGAAAGGCTGATTTTATAATGTTCTCGAAAACATTGAAAGTTATGTTGTAACGTAAATCTCTTTTGTAATGAGATTCATACAACAACAAATGATGAATGCACAGTTTGTTCATATACCCATGACACTGGTAACAAGGTCAGCATCTGATAGATGTTAAGGAACCAGGAGGCAAAGCTTTTTTGTAAAGCTAATGAGTTATCTAATATGAAAACTGACAACTTTAAAACACTTACATCTATGAGGCGGGTGTGGGACTTGTCCCTCAGACGATGAGAGGTATTTTTTTTTTTTAAATTCTGACTGCCATTTTGAAGAGATAAAATGAATTTTTCCTCTAGTTTGACTTGTGTGTTTTTTTTTAACCCGACCTTGATGAGGCTTAAATATATTTATGATACCCCCTCGAAAGGGCGTGAACTATCCATTATCCCCAATTTGACTGGCCCCTGATTATGTGGAGAAAAAATTACCGAGTATTAATTTTCCACTAGGAATTGATCGAGGACGGAGTGTCCACGAAACGTGTTTTAGTGAATGTGCATTAATATTGGGTGCTACTTACTCTTTTGCTGCGATACAAAGATGAGTTGTGAGCTTTGCAATCAAAACTCCGATCACACAATGTCTTCTAGTGGCAAAGAAATGCATGATTACATAATCTGGTTGCGAACCATTCAATATCTCAGAATTGCATCATACAGCAAAGTAGGTGGCCACCGATTGAGAGCATCTGAATTCAATGAATAAAAAGTGACAGTGACAGGTAACTGTAAAACTCAAATAAAGTCTGTCATGTTTCTCTAAAATAGATCAATTTATACACGGTTGTCATAACTATATTGAATCGTGAGAAAAAATACGAAAATGTTCAGTTATACGCAAGTTTGCACTATCAAGGTTAATAGGTTTCTTCTAGTTCGATAAAATAGCTTTATGGAAGAAAAAGCTGCAGATGTCTATTGGCTAGGCCTGTGTTACCAGACTACGTTTTGATAAGAGACTATTGTGTGCGCAGTGTATCTTGAGTCCTGCAAGTATTTTGTGAGCGGCTACGTCTTCCTGGATGGGGTGGCTTTAATCGATGGCCGCCAATGTTTTTGCAACCATCTTGGATATCAACAAGGCACTCTGCTACTGAAAACGTACAATCGATTATCTGTGTTCGTTCTGCGGAGAACTCAAGATAGGCCACGGACACTATAACTTGGCTTCCCTATTTAAATTGGCTGAACATGACAAATGCAATCATACGTTGAAAAATGTGAGTTCCTTTCTGTTCACTGAGTATTTGACGTGCAAACAAGCGTCCTTACAGTGCAAATTGTAAAGTGTTTGATTATATGTGTAAATGTGCGTGTTAAATTCTGCCTATGGACGTTTCCTTTTGGCCGTGTCAGTATGGCTGAGTGGTAGGACTTCGGCCTTTGGTCTCAAAGGTTGTGGGTTCGATTCCCGCTCAGACAGTCTGACATTTATTTTCAACTGTATTTATTGATTGTACTTTGAAAGCATTTGTATCAAATATTTATCCGAACACAACTGGACTAAGAAAAAGAAAAAGATCCAATCATTCTGGTGCAAACAGCTGGTCTTACCTAATGCATTTAACCTGCACGGTATGCCGAGCAAAAAAGACAAAAAGCTTTAAAGCCAGATGAAACCTATTAGTTTACCATATCAAGATCAATGAACACTACATTAAGCAAGTAGCTACCATAAAATATCATAGCCTATAAATAGTTTCCCATTTAAGTTGAATGACCATCTTCAATTAATTTCAGTCAAAATAGCAAAAGTCGTTAGCATTTTGTACAAAAATTGCATGTCTTCGGTAAATGTGCCACTACTCCTAAATCCACCCACATGTCCCCACATGTACATCCACCCACATGTACTTGGCCGAGAGATAGACGCTATAATACATCAATTCAGCCAGCTCCGTCACCTCTTCACATGTAACACTCTCTTGAGCTACGTTTCACTTCATAAAAAAAACCAGTCTAATCACTTTTTTTTAGTGATCGTAGCCGGTCGTTCTCGGGTTTTTTTGACTTTGTTACTTTTTTTGCAAGACACTAGCAATTTCTTGCTTGAGTCAAATCACAGCCACCTACAGTAACACACAGTACTGTAGGTGGCTGTGGTCAAATCCAGCTCTGACATTTTTGTGCTAAAATTGCATTTTACGTAACTCTTTCAGGTCCAGCATGGCCGCCACACAACGATTCCTTGGAATTATTGGATCGAAATAACGCTGAACTAACAAAAAAAGGAAACGCAAGCAGGACGACTCTGAACGTGTAATTGTTTTGGAGTTTTGGTTTGGGGGACTAGGGTACACAGTTCTCAAGTGTGCTACAGTATCCTGAGTTACAGTATACCATTTTGCACCGTTCTGTGCTATACTGTGCTATTTTGTGTCATCCTTCGTTGTACTGTGCTAATTGTGCCATTTTGTGCTATTTGTAGCATTTTGTTTCCAAGGTTTCCTTACAACTAGTTTACTTTGTTGTAATATGGCTCCGGGCTTTGTTGCTCTGTATTAAAACCGTTAAACCACTTACGCAACATACTTTATGCAACATATCCATTGCTGTAGCCGTGCATAAAACTTCGGTACCATTGTTTAATTTCTGCACTGCCAAGCGTTCTTTAAAGTGGCAATATCACCGATTGAAAGTCTGCAGAAGCTGGCAACATCTAGCGCTATCTAGTACAGTTCCGGTCAAAAAAATCGCCCTTTTTCGTTATATCGAGGGTCATAATAACAACCATGGAGAAAATCTGTTATCTCGAAAACTACTGCACGAATTTCATGAAACAAAGACTGAACTGCTTATTAGATTGTCTACTGTATTTCTACCCTTATTCAATACTACTTAACTGGCTGAAAATAATTGACCGAGCGAGAAAAACTTAATGACATCTGATTATATCTCGAAAACTAGTGTAAAGATTTTCATGAAACAAAGACTGAATTGCGTATTATATTTTTCTGCTGAATATTGCATGTCAAACGTGTAGAAATATAGCACATATCATAACAATTAATCCAGTTTTTGTTTTATTCAATTCTATCAAGTAATTTATGAGATATATTATTCGTTATCAACTCGTGCTGCTCGCTCGGCCAATTATATTTGGCTACTTACCATTACATCTAAAACGCATAGAAATGTAGCTGATATCATAATAAGCAACCCAGTTTTTGTTTCGTTCAATTCTGTTCAGTAGTTTTCGAGATATCAACATTTTCGTTCAGAGTCACATACATTAATCCTTCAACCTCTTCCGTATAAGGAAGGCGTTTTTTTTTGACCGGAACTGTACTATCTAGCATTTCCTTGCATCAAGCAAAGGAATGCACAAAGCTATTTCTTTTAACGAAAGAAACATGTCACGAGCCTTCATAATTATTGAGTGTACATTTGGTTCGTCCTCGTGCGCCTGGAAGCGAGATCTAAAAGATTAACGATATCACTGCCGCTTGATGGCGCCAGGTATTTACGAACGGTTTTTAAATTGGTGACTAGTGCCACTTTAATTTCGGTAACCATTCTGCAAAGCGTGTAATAACTTGATATACTTTACCACGGATAAGACGACTGGTGGTTAACCGGTTAATGAAATAAATAGGAATTAAAAAAAGATGATATGCCTATCGACGAAATGTGTGAAGTTTTGATGTTATTGTAGGTTAGCTTAAAAGCAAAATCAAAATAAAAGATTGCCACCATGAATTTATAGCACGAATTTTCCTGGGTGGGATGCTATTTAACTTATCATCTGTGTTTTTGAGATTTAGAATTTTGTTGTTTGCGATGTCTAGTAAAAACAAATTATTTCTAGTAAATATAAAATAAATACGAGGCGCGTCGCTTGCTGACGCTCGCTCATTTGGCGCCGTCTCGCTTCACTTGAGAACATTTCTTGTTGTATCTCATATGCTGCTGACAGACAATTCCACACCGAAAACGAACAGTCAAATGATCAAGCAAAAGATCATTGCATAAATGCACTGTAAGAGGTAGGTCTTATCTTGTTGTACATTCATTCAGTTAGGTCCAACCGTGCCATTGTCCCGTTCTCCTCACTTCGCCCCTTTGGATCCCCCCTCCCCCACCTCAATAACTTTATAGTAATTCTCCTGTTTCATTTATTTTAAGAATTTGTACTGTACCTCGTGCTCTGTAGGTTGTAGCGTTTTTATGCGTTCAATCAGTTACTTTACGTCCTTCCATTTCCGGTTACCCCTACGTTTTTCTCTGGTTCTCCCCGTCTCCATTAAATAAGGTCTCCCCTTCCCTTTCCCTTTGGTAAAATAGTATTATTAAACATACGTTAAGTGCTCCACCCCCCCCCCCCTTCCAAAGAAAAGTAGTAACCACATAAAAACGACAAAAGGGACCGGTGCCCTCCCCCCCCCTCCACCATACATAAAAAAAAATTCCACCTCCCAAGCTGAGTGGTGTGATGCTAGTCAATTTTTGGGGCGAAACGTTACCAAAAACAAGTGGCCCATGGTCGCCCACCTCTTGACTGGCCCTGTATTCCCATGTCTAGACCCACCAGTCCGCCTCTGGCCGTAAATGCAAACGTACGCAATGAACATTCGTTTCCTGTACCGTTTTTAAGTTTACTTTCCGATCAAATGATTATTAACGAAAGACCTTATAAATACTGAGGCTACGATTTGCAAAAATACCCTTGTTTTGTTAATAATAAACAAGCATCGATGGCAGTACGCGACCCTCCTGTTCGACGGTCGTGCCTCGCGACTCTGACATCATTTTGACGTCAGCCCTCGCGCGTCCAATGTGAGCAGCAACACGTACTTTGCGAAAAGGCACAGAAAGTGGTGTCGTAGTACGCAAGTATGACTTTTTACCATCGTGCGTGTTTGACGAGCAACGCACCCCAGGATTATCGATCTAGGGCGTGGCGGTAGCTCCGTCTTTTTCCCAGCATGCACCTCGCAAAATGCGTGTCAGAGGCGTGTTGCTCGATCGCAACACGTGTCGTACTTCCATAAGTATAGTATCTCGGGTAACTCATAAATGTTGAAGACTTAAATCCGACGAGTAAGGTAAAACACGCACAGCTATAGTTATACTGTGATACTGTTTGCAAAATTTATCCTAGCGCAGGCAAAAGTTTTCAACATCTGTTCGATTTTATAAATTGACGTTTGCATAGTTTTTAAGATATAGGCTACTGCGTTTTCACATTTGTAGCAACCTGCCTTTGACGGTGATATATGCGTTGTCTTCGTCGCATACCACAGGAGTGATGACGAATAATGGATGTGTTTCTCAGGAATTTTATTCGGACGAGAGCAGAAGCAACAACAGTGGACACCATAAATCCGCCATTTTTCATCTGTTTTTAAAATTTTAGTTAATCAGAAATTGCTGTTATGCTTTTTATAGGGCGTTACAACAATTTTGTAAATAAAATAAATAAAAAGATTGTAGGGTTGGCTCCTTCCGCGAATCTCATTTAGGCGAGAACAGGAAGTTAGCTGACGCCATGTTGGCGTTACCGGTTTCGGCCAAGTACCGGAAGGAGTGCAGATTGCGAAGGTTTTGAATGCATTGTTTCTAGTACAGTTGCGCCCCCCCCCCCCCTGATAGAGCCTGCGGTAATATTGCCATGGACGCACCCTTTCATATTTCTCCGGTTAAACTCCAGGATTTGTTGGAAGAGTTAACCAACAATTCGTGCGGTTTTAAGCAACCCCTAAGCAGAAGCGGATTTAACAGTGGTGTTGGGGAATGGCAGGGGAAGCAGCGGGCCGTCCCGGACCTTTGATCTAAGGGACCGATCATTATTTATCCCAAGGGACGGAGGAAATTGAGGGGGTTATGAATTTTGTGGTCCTCCCAAGGTGGTTTTCACATATTTTGCAGGTCCCGTCAAGAAAGGGAGGGGGGGGGGCGCGAGAATCAGAAATACACAGACCAAATTGGAAGAAAGAGTTATTTTTGCACCTCAAAAATGGCACTTTAAGCAGTCAAAATTCCAAAAACACTTCAGCTTTCCCCATGATGTATGTTTTTACAAGGCTTTGCAGCTATTAATACCAATATTGCAAGTATAGTTTTTACAAAGAACATTGTAGAAAAGCCTTGGCACCTGGTTTCTTGGATTCTGTCTTTTAGATGCTGACTATGTTACGGATGTGGGCACACAATCACATAGTATGCTCATCATATTAATTGAATGAATCGTGACAAGAGATGGATGTAAGGAACATTTTATACAACATTTTGAACCCAACTTGTCTTTTCATTAAAAAGGAGACACGTTTCCTTACAACTAATGGTAACTGTCGGTATGGAGAGCTACTTACTTAATTTGCCTACAGCACTAATCGTGGAAATCATCTGCAGAAATCATCTGCAGTCTCAATAAGTATACAAAAAGCGCATTTTTTTTGAGGGGGGGGGGTCATATTATTTTTGGATCTTGAGTGGAGGGGGGTCAAGAATTTTTTCACGGTCTTGAGGTGGGGGGGGGGCGGATTAAACATTTGGTGGTCAAATTTTCATTTCCTCCCCCCTCCCTCCGGCCATAAATAACGACTGGTCCCTAAAAGGGTCTTTCCATAGCAGTCTCTACAGGTAACACCTTGCCAGGCACGGAATGAATTAGTAAAGTTAGGTACTAATGAACTTGTAAACCTAATGCAAGCAGTTTAAATACGCGTAAAACAAATCCACCCACCTTCCCAACCATGAGTTGCAATTGCCTCTTTCTTAAACGAGGGCTATTCAGATACTCCCGCTGACAGCACTACTGGACCACGCGTCGCCTACATGGCTCAGTAATTATTGACCGTTTTCCCCCTCCCCCGTCCATCAGCAGGAAATTTGGAAGGATTGATTGGTTTGTTTAGGCCGCGACCCGTAGTCATGCGCATAGATACAAAACTACAAACCTAAACTAAAACAAGAACAAGAGCAGAACAGAATTATAACAAACCGAATAGCCGTTGAACTCAAGTGCCCGGTCGTGCACAGCCGGAGGTAGAGTAACAGTAACACACACCACCACCACAGACCCAGATCCACAGAGCAGATTACCCGCCGTGCACACTATTCAAACACACACTGACTGAAAATCCACCACAAAAAAGTTACTGTACCGCCGAAAGGCTTCACTACTCAGACACACACTGGTCTACACCCCTCTGTGAGCATGTCCCACCATGACCTGTCTCCTCATCACTGTGTACAAGTATTACAAATAGAAATACAAAGGGTCAAGTAGGTTGAAATCGTAGTTTTGTAGCAAGCCGAAGCTAACAATCAACTTCGATTGGATTTGATTTATTCGAAGAGCCCCGATAAAAAAAAATCAACTTAGAAAAATCAGTTTCAACAATGATGTAAAGGGAGTGTTTCACTTTTTTCGAGGGGAAAGCTACTACCTAGAACTACGAAAATACGTCTAAAAGATATCCGAATTAATTCCTTATCTTTCGACATCTTTCTCTTATTTCAATCCTTCCTACTTCCTGAGGAAAAGAAACACATATGAACCAACAGAAACTGTTTAATGATTAGAGGCTCCCACCCCAATATCACATTTTTTATTTTATTTTATGACAAAACGGATCCAAATTTTAGTGTTATTGTCGCCGTTTGGATTTTGGACTTTCAATGGGTATGTTTTGATTAGTGATTTATCTGTATTTTAGGTGTAGGGTGGGTGCATGGCCTAGATCCGGGGCCCCAATAAAATTTAATTAAATTGAATTGGACTTTCGTGAATAAGTTACAAAAAAAGCAATCCGTGTCTGCTAACATCACTAAGGACATAGCGACTAAGGCGCTATGCAAGTGATCTGGGGGCGAACTGGGTAGCCGGTTCGAATCCGGGTCATGCCACTCCGACGAAACGTAAGTGCACAAAGGTGGCTTAATGAACTACGTTATTTCTAGTGTATGTTTTTCGCTGTTGGCTTGTTTCCGATTTTCCTTGTATTATTTCCAGCGATTTGTATCTATTTATTTCTCCTGTATTGAGCCGTTTGAGTGTATGATTTGTCTTCCCTCTCCATTGTCTTTGGCCGAGTGACTTTCGGTCGAATGGAGCCCTGGTCACGGTTGTGACCTTAATAACGGGTCCAGTGAATTATCTTTATGCCAGTTGAGGATGTGGCCATAGCGACTAAGGCGCTATGCAAGTGATCTGGAGGAGAACTGGGTAGCCGGTTCGAATCCGGGTCATGCCACTCCGACGAAACGTACGTGCATAAAGGTGGCTTACTGAACTACGTTATTTCTAGTGTATGTTTTTCGCTGTTGGCTTGTTTCCGATTTTCCTTAGTATTATTTCCAGCGATTTGTATCTATTTATTTCTACTAACAGCAGACAGCTTTAAACCAAACGACGATAGGTTATTAATTTCGAGGCCCCCTGGCTGCCTGATACGATGGAAAGGCGCATTTATTTCCTAAATGCTCACTTCCAGAAAGGAGTTGAATTATTCATAAGTTGGCGGCAACAATCACTGCATGCGCAAGCGTTGAACTGAATTGCAATTTATTTACATAAGCCTAAACGGTCAGTACAGCCATGCGTCCAATACAAAGACAAGCGTTGTTACCAGATGAACGACAATTGCTTGTAACAATTTTCAACAATTGTTACAACAATTGCTACAATTGCAACAATTTCGCGATGTGGGGTATCAAGGTGAACTGTCTTAAAGATCAACTGACAGCAGGGGCTTACTTGCTTACTGAGTGTTGACTTTTGCAGTGATGAACGTTTCCTCCAGTCAAACACACGTATGCTACTTCTCAGGGGCTGCACCAAAATATCCGTGGAAATATCCCGACTTTTCCGGGGAGGGAGGGAGAGGGAGGAAGGGGGAGATCGCATTATTTGCTTGAATACGGGGCATGTGTGTTTGTGTGTGTGCGAGGGGGGGGGGGGAGACGAGGACATGTGTGGAGGGCACCTCACGTTCACGTGTTTGGTCTTTGGTCTTTAAAACCAAAGACCAAACACCTGAGATACGGGTAGGAGGCGGAGAGATATTCAGACCCCACTCTGGGGTAGTGCGGGTGGGGAGTGCAGTGGGGTGCGGGGGAACACAGGTGTGGGGGGGGGGGGGGGGCGAGGGGGTCTGCGCAGCATGCACACGGGTGCAGCTAGTCAATTTATATAAAACCCATGCTTTAATTGCCACAGTTTGAGCGGAGCAGAATTCTGCCAGTATTTCGGATGAAACAATATGAGAAAACTACGACAATCTTTACAACACTCTTCTAATAATGAAGACATGCTGAAAAAGTGACTTTAAACTGATGGAGGATGATGGATCAGCAGTAGCGTAACAAAGTGTCTCTGGGCCCATAGGCAAAATTTATGGTCGGACCCTCCCATATTTATTGCCCCTCCCCCTCCACAAAAAAAAATCGATGACCTTTTCGAATGTCTTGGTCCAAATAATACACATACTGTACATTGTTTGGTTTACGCTACCCGAACAACCAACAATTTGTCAGCCAAAAAAATTACTTCGTAATGCAAGCAAACAATAATGTTTGAAAAGATTTATAAAAAAAACACATATCTGTGTGGTATTTTTTTGCCAACTTAACTATCGAATAGGCTAGTTCGGCATGCTTTTCTCAATGAAAAAATCTCAATGATTTTGTCCACTTCCATATTTTGACGATTGGCGGGCCCCCGAGTTGCAGGGGCCCGTAAGCAATGCTTACCTAGCCTACCTGTACGTTACGCCACTGTAGATCAGCGGCAAAAAGTTCAAAGAGTTTTGTAGCGAGCGATAACCCTTCCGGTCATCTGCCCGAAACACTACTCCAACAATCTCTGCTAACAATGAGGGGATTGAATGATTGTAAATGGAATTATTGTTGCCAATAAGCTCTGCGTCTGGTTATGTTATATAAGTATCCATTGTTGTTGTTGTTCCTGGTTTTTTAATTACAGACTCTGTGTAGGGCAGATGGACTGTGGAAGGCTACCGTCCTTGAAAATAAATAAATAAATATGATGGCTTCAATGATGGATTCAACAATTTTTCAGCAACAAATTTCAATTCTGCAACTAATTTCTCTTCTACGAATAAGCAGTTAACTCAAGTTTCATCCAGAATCCAGTTAGAAAAAATAAACAGTATACACGAACCCGTGGAGTCTTGGGACGAGTCAGGGCCGTGCTGGGTGACGAAGAGAAGAGCCACATGACGCTGAATGATGCATCAACTGCTTGCTAAAGGTTCTGTCGTTGTGAACGATTAAAACATTAGGATTGGTGAAACTCGGTTAAACATTAAAAACTATATTTACTTTCTGCCTCTCCCAGGAAAAAAAATGACAAAGCCGGTAGGCTAAAAGTTTATACTTTCTTGTACAACTCCGTGTGTCTTAATTTCTGGTAGAAATATTCATGTGTAAGTAAGTGCATGGAGTCCGAGTCAAGGGTTGCGCTGATTGAGTGAATGAAGCGAGCGAAAATTAGCGTTTGTTAGCCAGTGTGTAAAAAATACACGGAAGGGATACATGCCTTCCGCAACAAACACAAGAGCGCAAACCGTCCTAACGTAGGAAACGGTGCATCAAACACCCATGCACGTGCTTCAGCTAGTAGTGGTATATTTCTACGGTTAGAACAAGTTAACGCGTTTTGCCTAGTGTTTTTAAAAATCATAGCTTACATATCAAGGTAGCTGAACCTCTCAACAACGTTGGCGAAATGCTTAATCGGTTTGAATGTAAGCTAAGCGTACACGAAGCACTAAATTGTACCCAAAGCTGCTAGTGTTTTACCACGTGTGGAGAGTTACAGAAGATGGTGCAGGGTAATGGGTAAATAGCACTATTCGTCCTATCTTGCTGTTTGAAACGTTATAAATGCAGACGTAGGATATTCTTGACACCCTTTTTTGTTATCAATATACATATTTAAGAATAAATGATAGTTTATTGCATATTGATTCGAAGTATGTTATGTCAAACTTTTAAGAGTCTACAATATTCAATATTTCTTAATATTTCAACAATATTTCACATAATTGAAAAAAAGTAACTTCTAATAATACTAATATGGGAGAAAGTATAAGGCAATAACGTAAATACAAGCAAGTCCATAGTTAATGAGAGAGTGGATCAAAGATATAAATTGATAACCACTGCAAAAAAAAGGTACAAAGTTTTATGTGAAAGGAGAAGAAAAAGTGAAGGTTCATCTTTAAGTATTTTTAAGGCACATATGTGCTTTTAGCATCCTTTTCAATTCCCTTTAATTTTTCAACGTTAAGTAAGTGTTCAGGCAAGCTGTTAAAAAGTTTTGGTACAGTGTATTCTCTGTTACGTTCTCCGTACACATTATTTGCAAATGGTACTGTGTACCGGTAAGTGCTTTTCCTAAAGTATAAGGCTTTAAGACTTATCATTAGTTTTAAACTTATGGCTATAGTAGTGGTTGAGGGTCACAACGTAATATGATTTACGTCATTTAGTATTTAGCATTTAATCTTTTTCTTTCTTTGGGTTGTTGCTAAAAGAATAAATTCTTTGATCCTGAATTTGTCAGTATAGACTCGATGAATGATTAAAAGTTTAAAACATCTTTTGCGCAAAACTGAAGGTGTCTACTGATTTTGAAGTGACCTGGTTCGTACCCAATGAACAAATGAGATAGTGCTGGTACACTCGGGCTTGTCGTCCGTAGCTCACGCATTGCACACGGGAGGGGGGGGGGGGGTGTTGAGGCTTAATGGCGCGTCGACAGCTTGGTCATTAGTGCCAACCTCAGTCACAGTGCAGTAGTCCGGGTTGCCACTGCACCACACATGACAGAGATATTATTCAAACCCCTAATCTAAAGCTTGTCATACATCTGTACCTCCTGCAAAAATTGAAAAACACCGGACAGGTGGACAGACTAATCGCTCAATTGATGCGCAATGTCCTGCGGAAGATGGAAACGACGACGAACACCATCAAGATGGCGAAAATCAACAAAGGAGTGCCAGACCGTAAGTGGCCGTCGACACCAATAACATTCAGGAGGGGTCAACCCACCGCAAAAAAAAAAAAACAGTGAGTAAGTCGGGTGTGACCAATGCGCAAACGGGCCAACACAACCTCTTCACGGCGACTGCGGCGACATGCCGAGTGCCATTCCTCGACAGTGCCTTTAATAGCTCGTAATTCATTACCGTCCTGTCTCTCCAACAAGGTTTGCCGAAAAGCGTGTAACCTCAGGCACAGAGCTGGCAGCATTGCACGGGTGCAGAGTCTATATACGTAATGAAAGGGGTGAAATCAGCCGGAAGTCATATCATAGAACAATTGAGCTTTATTAAATTTCATGGTTACGCATTATTATCATCAATGGAACTCGCGCTGCATGTCTTTCTTGATATGTTGTTCCATATTCGAAGTCATTATTTATACTCCTACGTTGTCCTACGTTGAGAAGCGTTTGCTATTACCGGAAGTTGACTGGGATAGCAACAACCTGAAGAGCTTCTCATATCGCTCTGGACAACATACTGGTAGAAATAATGACTTAGAACGTGAGACATGTTAACAATAAAGTCGTTCAGTGGCCGATCCAATGATAACAATAATGATTATAAATAAAAGGGATTCTTCTACGATATGGCTTTAAACCATGCGCAATGGCTGTTTGCCGTGACGTCACCATGAGTTAGCCAATGACGAACGAGAACAACGGTTGTTTGGCCGTCTGATTGGACTAGCCCAGTCACGTGATATGCACGTCACAGCAAACAGCCATGGCGTGTGGTATAGGCTGGTTTCAACCCTTTCATTATACGTATGGTAGTATATGTATACATGCGACGATTGGGGGGGGGAGATGAGGCTTAATGGCGCGTCGACAGCTTGGTCATTAGCGCCAACCTCAGTCACAGTGCAGTGGTCCGGGTTGCCACTGCACCACACATTACAGAGATATTATTCAAACCCCTAATCGGACGACAAACTCCTCTGGGGTTAGTATAACGATCGGGCAGCGCCCGCTGGAGGTGTGCCGTTCTTTATATAGATTTAAGAGACATTAATTGCAGTGGTGAGCCAAAAGGGACTGGTGCATAATTAATCAAGTGGCATCATAGTATCACAGTTAATTAGGGCAAGGCAGACTGAAATCACATATACTACATTCTCCCCACTATATTTTAAGAGAGCAACAAGGAGATATAACACTATTTACAATTTACAGTGTAATAAAATAATAAATAGACTATGTACAGTGCTAAAATTCAAATAATAATAACTGTGTTCTATATACAAGTGGGCTTTTACAACTATATTCAATAAATTCTTTATTTATCTCTAGAACTCTTCTGATGTGGTGAGTTAATTCCCTGTTACATTAATAATTTCTGTTAACGACCACTTTCCCCCAAGAAAATTCCAACCATAAATATTTCCTTCTTTATTTTGCAAAATTACACTCAGAATAATGAATTAGTTTTATCGTTAGACCCCTTGTATTTCACTAACAACAACAAACCAACAAAAAGAAGAAAAAATTGTGACGTATCTCCTAGGTGCGTGAGGTAGCCTAGCTACTGAGTAAGGACGAGAATCATATTTGAATTGTGTCAGCAGGTGGTCCCTTATACAGTACCGTATACTTTTTATTGACCAGGGAGCACCCTTAGTGGGCGTGCATAGCAACTGCACATAATAACTGCCCTAGTAGCAGGGAACAAATAAACACAGGTGAGACAGCCAGAGTTGTGCTCACCACCAACACTCCAACTCATCTCCATATAAACTGTGAAGGTGACAAACCAAACAGGCCCTTAAAATTTACGACCTGTTTCCCCCACAACATTCACTATGCTACCATTCAGTTTTTTGTAACAACATGGTATCTTTTTTTTTACAATAATAATAATAATTTTATCCATTAATGGAAGGGAAATGTCAGGGCAACTTTCGCAACCACTTACGTCATTTCCACTTGAAAAGAAATGTAGTAGTACTACACTATCGTCCAAAAAAAAATATATCAATATAAATGGATACAGTTTTACACTAACATCAACAGCAATCAGTAAAAATTACACTTTTCGTCCTTACTAAAAGTGAAAGTCTCGTTTCAAAATTTTTGTAATTTTCTAAATTTTTTTAATTTTTTCGAAATTTTCAAAAATTAAAAATTTTTAAAATTAACGATAATTACTGCAAATTTCTAGTTTTTTTTTCGTCCAAGAATCAGCTGGTATGTCAACACTACTTCATTTTTACTTCAAGTGGCAATTCAAGGACGTTTAAGTGGCAATGAACTGTCCACTTGCTGCTGTGCACACTATACTACGAGCGAATTTATCTCATTGGAATCAGGGCTTAAATCGTCCGACACAATTCGATGATTACTTTTTTTTCCGTGAATTACTACGATTTTTCTTTTTACCAGCTAGCCGTCTGTACCGTTTTGGGTTTAAGGGAAGCTGACGCCGAACAATCTTTAGTAGTTTGCTACACCTACCGACGAGGCTTAAATGTATAACATTCCCGCAGGCTGAGCACTTGTGCTTTCTAAACTGCAGACAGTTTTCGCTTGGTTTTGCTTTCCTCAACAATACCATGTTATGTCACTAGGACTTCTCTTAAAATTACTAAGACGTTTATTTCGCACTACATGTGTCTGGGAACCCTGAAGTGAGTAAGATGCTTAACCATCATTTCTTGGGTGAGAGCAAAGGTTCAGGCTCTTGATTGTTACCTTAGACGGATCCGTAGCTAACAGTTGCTTTTAAATTTCCGGATTGCGGACTCCTGCGACGAGTCGGAGCTCAATGTAAGCTTTTTAAGCTCAGGATTATATTCAGAAATGGTTTGGCCTGCTCGCGCCTTTGAAAATTGACACGTCGCATAAGAAATTAGGCTTCGGTCACGGGTTATCCGTTAACAGACTGTTTATAATTGTGCTAACGTTTTCGTTTGTGGTTAATTAGGCGTGTACAAGTTTCAAAGCAACCCGTAGGCCTTTGCACCTACGGGTTGCCACTTGTTTGTTAGTCAGCTGGGACATCATAAGCGGGGAAATTTAATTCTGCTCACTCAAAGTAAATGGGCTGAGGTTATACACTTGAATCGAATTCTTCGACCTTTTTGTGAATTAAAGTATTAGGAGGCATACTGGAAAATTCTACGACTGTTTCCTATTACTACAACTATTTTAAGCTCCGACACGAATGGAGTATCTTCACAATCTTTAAATTCTCTTATTATTATTCGCTAGGATAAACTAATCTAAAAATGTAGTGGCGCTTCCTTTGAAATTCGGAAATCATCTTCGTAGCACAGTATACGCACAATTTCAAATAAATAGGAAAAATTACCAATTAAATTTAAACTGAATAAACAACATTTAAATGGTTCCTCGTCACTGAATTTTAAACTAGGCAAGGCTATTATTTTTTAATGTTTTTAATTATTTTAATAAATTAATTTACAAGCACTTGCTCACTCCGAGCAAAGTTTAAATCCCGCTGCAATATCACACTTCACTAACGATAACCTGCTAGGTTGCTCTTAGTTTCTAGCAATGAATAAATTTCAATTTTAAACCTTTAAACTTTTTAAACTCAACCGGTTACCGTCAGCGGGAACGCATGCCTGTCTATGTTTTATTTCACAAAACGGGAAACACTCTCACAAAAGTGACCGACTGGCATTAAAACGTGTATTATTAACCAATAGTTAAGAAAATAGTACATGAAACAACACTTTGACAAAGCTGCTTAATAACAATAACACTGAACTGAATAGTTGAGCAGTTATATTAACCTCAACGTGATATTAATATTACATAGCCAACCTTTTACGAGTTTTTAAAGTTTATGATTGAAGTTTCAACGTAAAGCAGTTTACTTTGCACATATGCTAATCATACACGGCGATAGCCGCATTTGATTTAAAGTCGTCACTCCAGCTAAACTAAAACAATGACTATCTCCGTTCCTATTCAATATTTTTCGACCAAACTTGGTCAGTTAGTAGATAAGTATGGAAGGTATATTAAAAAAAATTATATTTAAAAAATAAAAGTTCTTTGACATCCTCTTTAGCTTTTCGTGTGGGGGGAACTTGCAACCCCTGCTCCCCTTCCCCCCACTGCTTGCAACGGCCAAGTCCTACAGTGTTTCGGGAGTTGGAAAAATAGTCGGCGAAAAAGAATAGTAATTTGTATTTACTGTTAAAATCATACTAATGGGATATAATTTGTATTTACTATTAAAAAAATAATGATGGATATAATTTGAATTTACTATTAAAAAAATAATGATGGATATAATTTGTATTTACTATTAAAAAATAATGATGGATATAATTTGTATTTACTATTAAAAAATAATAATGGTATATAATCTGTATTTACTAAACGCAAACTACTGGAAATAATTTCAAGAAACAGTGTGTTTTAACTAGATGATTGATTGATTGTTTATGAGACTAAAGGGGTCTACAAACCACTCGCTCATTCTACCGAATAAACGTAACCTTTAGTGTAACCTAACCTTAAACCCAAGTCGTCATCTACACAATGACATCATCACTTAAAATACAGAGCCACGCAAGGCTAATTACTAAAGATACCTCAAGTCCACCATCGAGTGGTAAACCTCATTATTATTATTATTATTATTATTATTATAAGTGCACCACGAGTACCGCCCGCAAGACACTGTCCCACCCAACATCAGCTTCACTAGATGCACCAACCTTGAATTTCCAAACGACACCAACACTTTCGTGGGCCGCACCATGGTGTCTCTGACCTCCAACTATATATAACCATTATCTACGTCGCAAAAACATCAAAATAAAAATCTATGATTGAAAAAAAAATTGAAAAAAAATTTGTGGTTGAAGGGTACAAGTAAAATAGGGCCTCCTGACCGGCAAATAAAACCACAAGTACATACAAGGTCACAATTTTAATTTTCAACCAGTAACTTCCGGTCTTGGTCACAATAAAAATGATTTAAGATAATAATAACATCAAAATAGTGCTGCAACAACAGGTTTGACAAACACCAACGTGGCTTCTCCTCTTGTTGCAGCACTATTTTGATGTTTTTATTATCTTAAATCATTTTTATTGTGACCAAAACCGGAAGTTACCGGTTGAAAATTGAATTGTCACCTTGTATGCACTTGTGGTGTTATTTTCCGGTCAGGAGACCCATTTTACTTGTAAAAAGCTATGAGCTTAGCAATACTGTTTACCATTATGAGTTAATACTGACAGCTTTTCTTTGGTTGCATTGTTTTCTAGTTCTCGTACAGTTCCGGTCAAAAATTAACGCCTTCGTTATACGGAAGAAGTTGCGATATTAATGTATGTGACTCTGAACGAAAATATTGATATCTCGAAAAGTACTGGACGGAATCGAATAAAACAAAAACTGGGTTGCTTATTATGATATCAGCTATATTTTTATACGTGGTACATGTAATGTTAAGTAGCCAAATATGATTGGCCGAGCGAGCAAGACGAGTTGATAACTAATAATATATCTCATAAACTACTGGATAGAATTTAATAAAACAAAAACTGGATTAATTGTTATGATATATGCTATATTTTTATACGTATGACATGCAATATTAAGCAGCAAAATATAATATGTAATTTAGTCTTTGTTTCATGAAAATCCATCTAGTAGTTTTCGAGATAACTGAATTTCTCCATGGTTATTATTATGACCCTCGATATAACGAAAAAGGGCGTTTTTTTTACCGGAACTGTACATTTTTTTCTTATTAATTTGTTTTTAATCAATCATGCTTTGTTTGATTTTGAAAACCCTGTTTTCCACATTAATTTCTGTTTTTATTCCTATTTTTTAGGAAAATGTTTCGTGATTCGTTTTACCCACACGCGGGCGTCTGCTCTTGTGGTGTCAGGTTCGTTTTACAAATTATTTCGTTGTAAACTGTTGAAATAAATTCAACACAACTCAATCGAAAATGTAACGAAAATACGCTACGTTTATTGTGGCGTGTCAGCAGGCAGACCTCACTCCAACGCTAGCATCGTAAAGGCGGGTTTAAGCATCGACAATTTTTTGCCACTAGCTTTTACTTGATCAATACTAAGCGCTGGGGCACACATGCGTTTTTTGGACGCGCGTTGACGCTACGGCGCCGCTGCGGTGATACAGCCAATAAATGCACACGTACGTTTTAACGCTCGTTGACGCTGCGGTGCCGCTTCGGTGATGTATGTGCGCGTTCGGTTCCCTAACCTCGTGGCAAAAAATTATAGTTTGAAACCAATGAGACGATATTGCGTTTTGGGCCTACCTCGTGAAAAAAAAAATATTTTAAAACAAATGCGACGAATTTTGGTACATTGATGTACTAATTTAAGACGTACCAGGGAAAAATGTTATACATCCTTTGCAGATTAACTAAAAAATTCGGATAAGTGCTTTAATTACTTCCCAATGAGTCTTCAATCATTTCTGCAGCAACATTTCATATTTCAGGATAGTTCTTTACTCCCCCAATAAACAGTTCCATGTCTATTTCTTCGAAATTGGACGCCATTTTCGGTAACGCTTTTGAGGTAAACGGCGGACGTGTGCACCGCTCAAGTCACCCAAGGTACTCAGAGACGCAATTGCGTTTTTTTTTTTAAGGACTGTGAAAATTGTTTCGTCAGGGGGAATTCTTTATCTTACTGTCACGAATTATAAGACTGCAAGCATTTGCTCAAACGATGTCGGATTTAGCTATTCCAGGAAGCGTTGTTACCATGGCAATGACACCTTTGCCATCGCGATTAAATTTCAGCTGCGTGAATGCAATGGCGAGTCGTTGCGTAAAACGCGCCCCACATGCTATTCTTTGTGTGCGAGAATAGCAAGTTTTGGAAATAGCGAGAAATGACAACAATGTTGTAGCAATGTTTAAAATTACCGTTGCACTCTCTACTTTACTCTTGTTGTTATTGATAATACATTAAATTTGCTACGTATTTCGGCATTCATTTAGTAGAAACTGGAATAATAATGGTTGGCTAGCAAATAGCGTTTGGCGAGCGAGAAGGTCTCTTTGTATAAAAGCGCCCCAAAAGTCCGTGTGCGAGCGAGGTGAAACCGGGAAATTCGGGTGTTTCAGCTGGCCCAGAAAGATACTGTCTAGTATTTTAGCTAAAAAAACATGCTCGATTACTCCAGTGGAATTGATCAATTGGACGATTACACTACACTGTATCGTGCTGTAAATTTAGTTGTAAATTCATCATCCAATCATACTATCCGTCTGTTTGTGTAGCTTTCATAAACAGGTACGTCTGTTATCAAGTCACACAAAGTATTTTTGTCGTGTTTGAGCTTATAAATCGACAGAAAGTTATATTAATGAACAATTTTCTCCCATCACTTAAACCGTATCGTATGACAGGGCTTAAAGTGGCGCTATCACCGAATGAATGTAGGCAGTTCTGGCAACATCTAGCGTATCTAGCGCTTGCTTGTACCAAGAAAGGAATTCACAATGTCATGTCTTTTTACGAAACAAACAAGCCACGAGCCTTCTTAATCATTGAGTGAAAATTTCGTACGTACTCGTACACCTGGGAGCAAGCTGTACAGGTTAATAATATCACTGCCGCTAGATGGCACCAGGGTATTTGAGAACGGTTTTCAATCGGTGATAGTGCCACTTTAATGCATATATTTTTGCGTAATAAGAACAATTAAAGATATTTACAAACATTTTACTGAATATTGACTACCATGAACGGGTTTTGGTTTGTAATATTCAGAAGAAATTATAGGTGGATAAATACGTGGAGCACGCGTAACCCGGAATTTTCTTAAGAATATTTAAAGGTGTTTGCTTGCATGTTGGAAGACACGGTTTTTACATAACGATTTTTTTTTTTGTCACATCTTTTCAAATTCTCATAAAAGTTGCACAAATAATGGAATTTTTCCGTAGGAAAAAGCAATAATAGGAGGAGAATTAGTACTGTTAATCAAAGCCGAAAACGGTGGGGATCGTGCCAACTTTCACGAAATTATAATTCCACCTTTCAAAGTGGTTATATTATTCTGCCAAGAAATTGCAGGGATGCTAACGTGAAGGTATTGGAGGCTAATGTTGGAACCACGTTGCCATTTTTGAAGCCACGGTGCAAGTAGCAAAGAAAATGAATATCGGTATGATCAACGTGTCCCACATCATTCCCCCTTCACCACACCCAATCCCCCCAAAATAGGTGAATGCCCCTTTTTTTCATTCGCCACACCCTTCACGATCTGGATGTTTGACACACTCCTAGCAAAACGCCACAACGCCAAAAGGCAACAGGAACATAGGTAATTTGTGTAGGAAATTTGAAGGAACTTTTACATGCCACAACGGACATAACCATGAGGTATCACAGGATTCTTCTTTTTCCCCAAAAAGCAAGAGGTAACTGAGGTCAAGATCGAAGTCGGGACCTCTGGCACATGTGATAGTCATGCCAACCATCAGACCACCTTGCACAAACCCCCTCCAAGATCAAGAGTTTTTGTCTTACTCCATGCAGGTGAAGCCATTTCCCAGAAGGCGAGAGAGACAATTTTGTTAGGTTATTTCAGTCGGAAATTCCTTGGATGATTTGCAAGTCACAATCGACAAGAGCACAAAGCATCACAAGGATCTTACTCTACCCGAAAATGGTAGCGGTGGCTGAGACAGTCACATGAGACAGTCGAGCTAAGTGTCAATCACGACTTATATGCTGGAACTTTATATTTTCTTTAAATGTTTATGTGAGGAGACCGTTGACTATCTCGTTTTTATCTTTTCCGCTGATGTTGTAGTCTGGCGTTTGTCATTGTGGCCTCATAAAAAAGGAAGCAGTGGTCTTAACACGTCATTGGATTGCCACACTTCGTTGACGTATGGAAAATTGTGCCGGAGTGCGAATGCGCCTGTGTGTAGTCCTTTCTCTGGTCTACTTACACTTATATATCTAAAAGTGTTAGTCATTTCAAGCTTCCCGCTTTTGATGTGAGCAGTGTGGCGTCCTTCTGGAAAACATAGGTAACCATTCCGGTCAACAAGATTTTTTCTGAATTTCACAATCTCTTCAACCTACTTTAGGTAGCTGTCTTTTGTCCATCTTCAGTTGTAGGTGTTCAGTTCTGTTTGTTGTGTGAAGTCTTGTCAAATACATCTTCCATAAGTACCTTAGCAATGGGTTTCCGTTACCCACTATCACTAAATATAATAACTTTAATTGGCTCTCTACCTCTCGGAAACAACAACATAAAACCGGATTTCTTGTTGCACCTTACATAAGAGGAGTTACTGAACCACTTCGCAAGAAGTTATACACTGATAATGTGCGCCTTGTTAGTAAAAGTAGCCGCGCTCTTCACAGCCAACTTCAGCCTCCCCCCTCTCAATACAATATTTCTACAATATTTCTGCCGGATTTACAAAAGACACCATTTATAGCATACCATGTACCCATTCTGGATGCACAGCCACCTATGGAGGCCAAAGTAAACAGGAAATATGTAAACGACTTAGTTCCCACAAATCAAACTTTAAATTAAGGAAACACGAAAACTCACTGGTTCAACACTTTCAAAAAACAGGACATGAACCCGAAATTTCGCAAACAAAAATTTTATTTCAAATTCCTCACACCAAAACACGCGAAAATTTGGAAACACTTTGTATTCATTTAACCAAACCACCTGTTCATAATCACTTAATACCAGCAGGCAATCACCTACAAGACTACATTAAGTTATGCAATGACGCTGGCATCAACGCATTTCCACCAATCAAATTCCAGGGACCCACTATTTAAAGCATAGCCAACCGAACTCTCTCTCATTCGACCAGCAGACTTGGGTGAGTTAGGTTTGACTGTTGGCACATTCTTTTGAATTGTGCTGACTTTTATTTTATTTGGTTTTAGTTTTTAGCATGGAACCTTGCATTCTTATGACTTGTAAGTTTTATTTCCATGGCCCTGCTCTGCTGTTATTTTATTAATTTTTATTTTTATATTTAAGTTGTTTGACATGTTTTAAACCATTCACCTGAAAACGGTTCCGACCTTGGAACCGAAACGTCGTGATTTCGTTGTTTCACCAGCACTTGATGGTTACTATGTATGTGTTTTTTTTTTTTTGCTTTTTGAAGTCTTGGTAGTTCATTGCGAGTTAGCTAAGCTTAAGTTCTGAACAATTCATTTTGTAAATCAAACGCAGTTTTTTTAGGACGGTCCCACCTAAATGGCAAAAACCCACAAGCACGCATATAACACAGTACTTTATTTTCCAAACCACAAAATCTTTGAAACCTTGGTCACAAGCATAAAATCTTAAAATATTACAATAAGGAGCACCACCACTGAAGCACTGAAGTGGGCGTGCTTCTTATTTTAAGACTTTAAACTTGTGACCAAGTCCCAAAGGTCTTGCAGGTCAAAAATTAAAATACTGTGTTTATATGTCTGCTTGTGAGTTTTTTACAGTTCGGTGGCACCGTCCCCCCAAAAAAGATTATGATTAGCGCTGTAGCTCTTCTGCAGCAAAATTTTAAGTAAACAGCTAAAGTTTCTCTGGGGTATTTAGCCACATGGCTAGTATTATTAGGTATCGAGATACACGCTAGTGTGTCGCCCGCCCAGATAAAACGATAACATCCAGATAATATGTATATTTGAGCATGGCGACCACTAGACACGTTGTGTCTTTACAGCAAAGGGAGTTTGGCTGTTTTCAGGGATGTGAGGATAAATAACAATGCGACAGTAAAGGCTGAAACTTGTTTGATCGGGAGACTTTGGTCGCCTGACAACATAACTGTTGGGCCCATAGCTTAACGTTTTCTTGTTGAAAAAAAGACGTGAATAACGTTGAGATTTGCCTAATTCTTACTACTAACGCTTTTTTTTGTATCACGAAAATAAATTCTTCCATGCGGTAAATAAAGCTGGTTCTTAGCTCATTTTTCAGGTATTGCTCTGGAGATGTGCTTTTTCATATGGACCTTTCTAATCGGTCAAGTGGTTCAGGGGTTAGGGAGCTCCAAAGGTCCAAATTGATTGTTTTACATTGTTTTAAACATTGTTTTTATGCAACAATGCCAAACTGACAAAGAAAATTTTGCGTTTGCAAGAAGATACTGCAATGCTAATAAAAATGCTAATCAAATGAAAAAATGTGACTGCTGTCCTCAAAATCTAACTAAACCAAAAAAAAAAAAAGAAGAAAAAGAAATGGACCAGAAAAATAGATTGGCATTTCAAAATGGATTTCATCAATTTGGACCAAAAAGTACTGATATCTACCACAAAACAAAACTTGTTAAGGATTCCCGCCTAGCTTTTCGGCCGTGTGAAGTCGTGATATCAAACGCCAAGCTCTTTCGCCAAGCTAATCCCACTGACTAATACTTTAAACGTTACACGAAATAATTGAAAATTGCGCTTTAAGCATTTCTCGTACAACCTAACCTTTGAACTATTACTCGGCGGGATTAGCTTGGCGAAACTGCTTGGCGTTTGATATCACGACTTCACACGGCCGAAAAGCTTGGCGGGAATCCTTAACAAGTTTTGTTTTGGGGTAGATTATCTTTAACTAAACATGTATTGTCAGCTTATTTGTTCGTGCACTCATCACGTCAGATTATTAATGAAACAGACTTACTCACCACTTGAAACAAATGTTTTAGTTAAACTTTGTGTTAAGATGCGTTGGATAGTTACAATAAAAGTTCATGGGGGGGGGGCCCGCCCCGGTCGTGATCGCACCCAAAGCAACACGCAACGAACGACCTTAATGCTGCGTGATTGGGACATCATGCGCAACTGCATCGCGTGGTTTAGTGGCAGCTAACTTGCAGTAGCCTACAAGCCAGAATTAAATCTATTTTACGATCATTCTATCAGCACGGCTGCAACAATGAAAGAGTCCGGTTAAAGCAGTATGCGACTCGTTGTAGTGCGAACGATTTTTGTTTGTATTCCTATAAATGGGCGTGTCAAAACAATCGTGTCGCCAACGCAGTCAATGAATAGCGGTCCCCCGTAAGCAGTAAGCAGTTGCACTGAAACTATAGCAGTTACTATCCAATGATGAAACAAAATCTCCTCTCGTCTCGACCAGTAATTTTAAATTGTCGCGACTTATCGTCTCGGTCTCGACTAGATAAAATCGTATAGTCTTGTGTCGACTCATTGCTGCTTCTCTTTCACGACTCTCTTCGATTTTCCCCTCATTGCAATGTTGCTATGAATGAGTATAACACAAGCCATAAATAATTAATTTTACTTTGGTTTTGTATCTGTATGTCCGTCTCAATGTCAAGGTTGGTGGCGTTTGAATGAAACTATAGCTTTCCCATAAAGGCAAAAATAGCTCGTGACATGCGCAATAATCCTTCCACCTCGCTTCCAGCCGAACGGCTCTGTTCCCGTGCTTCTTAACGATTAGGAAGCACAGAAAAAAATTAAACTCAGAATCAGCTTGAAGTTTAACTTTTTTTGAACTATTATAACGGAGGTCATGCGAAACAGAAAATTATATTTCAATTACATTTGCCGCAAAATTCTAGAGTAATGGCTTCAGTTTGGTTTTAGTAACTAATAGCTTTCTATAAGACAGTAATAGAATGTTGGTGAAAATAAAATAGAAAAAAAAAATGACAAACGCTGCAATAAAAATAAGTTTCCTATTAAAACTTTGCATCCCTGCTACGTTATTTGAATAACTTAGGCAACATTTCGCGGATGGGGGGGGGGGGGGGGGGAGGGGGGGGCGGGAAAAGGGGAGAACAGAATAGAGGGAAAAAATAAAGTAGGATGTATTCACCCGAGTAAAATGTCAACTTTGGTTTTCGGCTCACCAAAGCCATGAAATGAGAGCAACGCTCGAATTGTGTCAAGAAAATTGCGTAGCAAAAATGCATGCAAAATACGAATTATTAGCTATTGTTTTGGGTTATTTATTTAATACAAATTAAGTTTAAAAGAGCCTACGGGATTTTTGCCGTGAATTTCTTTATTCCAAATGCCATACTAGCAGTCATTTCATTTTTGTTTCACTTTTAGTTTGCTATCCTCAGTCGATGGATCATGGCTTGATTTCTCTCTCCGAGATAAAGAGTTCATGCGTCTTTTTGAGAAGAAGAGAAGTGATAAGAAGCCAATGGACAAAGCTGTACTGAGCAGGATGTAAAGAAAAAATTCTTAAAATAAGTGAAACAAAAAAACCCATGTAAAGCGTAGTGGTACCAAAAATTTCAAGTCATGTGTGGTTCTTAATGGTTATATTTATTCCAGTCATGATTCTGAGGTAATGTTTGCGCTGATTGAGTGAGCGAAGCGAACGAAATCAGTGTTCGTCATTGGAAACAGAACTTTTCCCTAAATACATTTAGTAAGTAATATAGGCTAAATATTTATTCATAGTGAAAATGACCGACTTTCTACGTTGGATAAAAGATCAGTGGCCCCAGCACAAAAGTGTAACAGGGTATGGATACAGCATGCTAACATTACAACTCTGGAATGACATTATTTGACCATTTTTAGCTTTGTTCACCACTTGTATTATGCACTAAGAAAAAAGCGCACATTATTCGAATCACTTCATTGAACATTTGTTTCATAATTTTTGCTAGGAGTGTTTGTCAGCACCATACAAGTTTCAACAAGAAATCTCCTCGAGCGCAGCGAGACGCGGCGGAATGAGCGAGCGCAGCGAGCGACTCCACTAGTATTTAATAATTGAGCGTTTAATGACAGCTTCCTCATTAATGAATGAATGCTGTCAGGAAAAATACAGAAAATTTCTTGTTTATTGTCATCACGATTTAAGCACGGTAACATGGACAACTTGGACAACTTGGCATTAACTCGTTGATTTAATGCCGATTCATTGATGGCGACATTTTAACAAGAGATTTTAACACGTGATCGTTTCTTCATGATTGAATGCTGTTAGAAATAACGGCAGAAACATCCTTATTTTCCCTGGCATTAACATCTGTTTGATAACACATAAGTTATGTCCTTTTAATAATTCAGATCTTTTAAATATACCTTTCTCGTTTTTGAATAAACGCTGTCAGGATTAAGGGCGCGTTTACGCAGCGACTCGCCTTTGCATTCTCGCGATGGCAAAGGTGACATTGCCATGGTAACAACGCTAAATGAATTAGCTAAATCCGACATCGTTTGAGTAAATACTTGCAGTCTTATAATCCGTGCCAATAATATAAAGAATTCCTCATGACGAAACAATTTTCACAAACGCATCTGAACTCGCGTTATTTGCTGTTTTCGTTGCGAAGCGGCAGACATAAAACCGCCGCCATGTTGGAATTTGAGGTGATTTCTAGCTTCTAGCTGGGAGAATGCTAAAGCGAGTGGTTGCATAAACGTGCCCTAAGGGCGGGTTTATGCAACGGCAATTTTCTCGCTATTTGCTGGCTGCTTCTCGCCTTTACTGGAGAATGTGGCTTTCGACTTGGCTATACGTAGTAACCATCGCAACATCGCAGACGCAGATTTTCTCCTCGTGCAACGCAACACGACGTACGATGCGCGCAACAGACATCGTCGATTTACGACAACGTGAAAATAATTTTTAATGCAGTACAAGACGTCGGACTGGTTTTTGAATACGGCATTCGATGGTTTGTCTACGAGTTGATAACCCCAAAATGGACGCCATGTGTGATTTTGAATTCTCGCTGCGAGCAGCTATTCATTCATCATCTGATCACCGCCAGAAGCTGTTATTTGAGCGAGAATAGCAAATTTTGGAAATAGCGTGAAATGACAACAATGTTGTAGCAATGTTAAAAATTACAGTTGCCCTTTGTTCTTCATCCATGTTGTTATTCATCATACATTTAATTTGTTGTTTATTACTGTATTCAATTAGTAGCAAAGAGAAACTAATCGTAAATAAATAACGGTTGACTAGCTAATAACGTTCGGCGAGCGAGAAGATTTAAGGGCGGATTTACGCACCTATAATTTTCTCGCTCACTAGCTTTGACTTGGTCAATACTTAATCTGTTAGCTGCTTCTCGCCTTTACCAGCGATATGCGGCATTCGAATTGTCTATACGTAGTAATCATGGCCACGATGCGGTCGCACATCTTCTCCTCGTGCCTCGCGACACAACGTACAATGCGTACGGCATAACAGCATTGATTTATGACAAGAAAACAATTTTTACTGCAATTCAAAACGATGGCATGATTTCTTAATGCAAGCATTCGATGGTTTGTTTTTGATTCGATAACCCCGAAATGCACTCCATGTTGAATTTTGAATTTTCGCTGTGAGCAGTATTTATTCTACCGTCGTCTGATCCTGCCACAATATTCGTGCGAGAATAGCAAATTTTGGAAATAGCGTGAAATGATAACAATGTTGTAGAAATGTTTAAAATTACTGTTACACTTTGTTCTTTAACCGTGTTGTTATTTATAATACATTTAATTTCTTATGTATTGCCGCTTTCATTTAGTAAAAACAGGAAAGTGATCGTAGATGGCCTTCAGTGAGCGAGGAGGCCTCGTTGCTATAGGGCATGTTTACGCAACGAGACCTTTTCGCTTACTGAACACTATTTGTTAATCAATACGGCAAATCCCTTCTTTACTGCCACGCAACGTATTCAGTAGCATCACTGTGGTAACCCGTTGAATATGTCTGATTTAACGATTTAGCGATTTTTGGATCATAAATGAACACGTTACTTAATATTACACATTCTGAATGTGTCAAAAAAAGAGCCTTGTTTTACGGGAGTTTATCACTTCAAAGCAGCATGCGGGCGGGTGGATTTTATTATTATTTTTTATATCAAAATTTAGATTTGTACAGGTGAGATAAATTTTTTTTGGTAGGTCGACATACAATTTTATCTAAGCCTGCGTTTTCCATTTCTCTTCCAAGCAAGCCCCTTTTTTTTTCTGATTGGCTTCGACAACCTGCATGTCATTATCTCTAACTTTGCACAACGGATAGATGCTTCTGTCTATTGTTGGTAGATCTCATGTGCCCTTTTTGTTTCGAAAAGGAAGCGATGTCATAAAAGAATACACGCGCACGATTTTTGGAAACGCGCGCGCTCCTGTAAAACACAGGTTTTTTTGTGTGCAATAACAACAAAATTAGGAACTTTCGCCAGCTACGGTTCTTCTCGATCAACATTTGTCAACAAGCCAACAGAAAATTAAAATAAACAGCACTCTGTTATTAGAAGCTAATCGGGAACGTTTACGAGTCACTTTTCTGACCAACCCACAAGACGGAAATTTTTGTATCTTACAAGGTTATGGCGTAGAGGCAGGGCCTGCTCAAGACAATTTGGGGCCCTATACGCGGATTCAGTAACTGGGGCCCCCACGTTCATAAGTGCAACATTAACTTTTTGTTTTTCTTACAAAAAACAACGTAAACCACAAAAACAGTAAATAAAGTTGCAAAAAAAGACTAATTACAGTCACGAAAACGAAGAGAAAAATCGTTACTAACTATAACAGCAAACAAAAACACAGAAAGAAACAAAAAAAACATACTACCAAAAGGGGGAAAAAAAAGTAAAAGAAAAAAAAAAGAAACAAGGTAGAGAAGAAAAAAAATGGGGGAGGGGAGAACAAGAACGAAATATCCATTTCACCGATTCGCGCTTCTTATCTCCTATCAAACTGCTAACTGACGGCGAAATTGCATGCCGCAAGTACCATTAGTTTCGGTTTCGGGTCGGTCAACGCTTCGACCAATCGACCCACATCATTCTCGAAGTTTCAAAGCAATAGCACACATTCTCACATGGTTTTTCTCTTTAAATTGTCGCAATAATATAAAGGATTTTAAATCCATAATCTGCCTTCTTGCTATAGTAGAGGAATGCTCCCTTCCCGCGCGGGGCCCCCTTTAATTCGGGGGCCCTACGCGGCCGCTTTGCTCGCGTGCCCCCCTGAGCCGGCTCTGCGTAGAGGGAACGTACAGAGGATTATAAAAGTGTTGAAAAGGTTGTTTGTTTTCTGCATTCGTAGCGGCCAAAAGTCTGACCCAACAGAAAACATAAACGTTAAACACCCGAGGACTTTGCAAGGATTTTACTTACTTATTTTTGCAGAGTGATATGACTTGCAAACATTGCAATCAGCGGTATGTTTACAAGCAGCCTTCGTCAACCTTCAGAAGGTTATTTGCAGCATTAGGACGCTGCAAGTCCCTCTGCGTGTGAGATCAATCGAGCACTTCCTCACTACCGGCGTAACTCTTGTATCTCCAAGAACTATGTTCAGGGTTATTGATTGATAGGCTGGTATGGTCACTGCTGTTGAATTGTGATAGAAAGCTATCGCTATGACAACATTTAGTTTAAAAAAATAAAAAAATTAAAGTTGAATACACGCAGGCGTGTCGTTGTCTGTCAAGTAAAACGCAATTACTGGGCAGAAAATAAAACTAATGGTTGGTTGGAAACGTGTTTACACTAGCTAAATCGATTGCAGGGATTACAGTAATACACTGCAAAGATTTTTTACACAGTGATACATATTTCAGCTCGGTGTTATGTAATTCATTAGCCAGGAATTATTTACTGCAAGAAAGTAAAAGCAGCGAGTTTTCCAATGGGCCAAAATATAACAAACGCTTTTATTGAAATGCTGAAATAAAGCGCATACTTATTTTCTATATGCAAGTTTTTTTTTAAATAAATTGAGAGCTATTTCTCGATGGGGTAGAATTAAATAATCGGTACGATGACATCTCCTGGAATTCCCTGGGTTAATGATTTTTTTTTAATGTTTTCAAAATAGAATGACAAAAACTGATTACACGCGATTAATGACCAAAGAACGATCATTGGAAGACGTCAGTTTTTAGCCGGTTGATTAAAAACCAGTTTCTAAGTTTCTGAAAAATATATATATATTTATATATATATATAGTATATACATTTTTAAATATAGTTTATCATTTTAAGCATAACGATGCCGCTGAATTGGTGTTGTAAAATAAATCTTAAATCTTAGTAAATAAAATAAAATTGCTTGTTCTAAAGTAGTTTTGGTAATTACCTAACACTCAAATTAAATTTAATTCAAATTACTATTACACGACAGCACAGATACAATAACACAGCTAATGGTATTAAAATCGAGTACTCGGCGGGAATCATGACCAGCAAAATTGGGGACTAGTTTACTGATTGCACAAACTAAATTTCACGTGGCCGAAGTAAAGACTTATGGTAGACTGCGTGCAAGGAAATTATTTGTTGGCTAACATTATAATTTACTTGAACTCAGTCTACCATAAGTCAAAATTGCTAGGCGTGCCAACAAATCTTTACTTCGGCCACGTGAAATTTAGTTTGTGCAATCAGTGAACTAGTCCGCAGTTTTGCTGGTCATGATTCCCGCCGAGTACTCGATATTAATACCATTAGCTGTGTTATTGTATCTGTGCTGTCGTGTAATACTAATTTGAGTTTAATTTAATTTGACTGTTAAGTAATTCCAAAATCAGTGTTTGGAATTGTTAAAACTTTTTTTAATTGACTGATTACGCATTTTATCTCTGTTGGAGTGACATGTTTATTTGAATGTATCAAACCGACCTCAATATGTAGACAGGGCCAGCTGAAGACAATATGGGGCCGTACGCGGATTCAGTAACTGGGGCACTCAGGGTTTTAATTGTAGCAATAAAAGCATTTTTGCTCGATTTTTTCATTCGTGTTCGATTCGAATTATTAAACAAACTTTTTTCGTACGGTACAAGCTAATATCCACTTCATTTTTTTTATTACCAAAAAGAATGTGTATCACAAACAGGGCCGCCCAGAGGTCTGATAGGGGCTATAGTTTTCTGTGGGCCCCCTTCAAGAGTAATCAGAGGACCCCTTTTTTAAAAATGTTCTTACGTTTTTAGTACCATGGGGTGTTACGGGGCCCCACGCAACTGAACACTTTTAAGTTTTTTTTTTTAGCCGGAGCTGGCCCCTTTGAAGCAACCATGGACTGGGTTGGGCTGGGCTGGGCCCCTGTAAAGCACGGGCCTACGGACAAAATCCACACTTGCTTCCCCCTCTGGCCAGCCCTGATCACAAAAACAGTAAATAAAGTCGCAAAAATGACAAATTACAGCCACGAAACGAAAAAAAAAAGCAAACGAATTCGTTACTAACTGTAACAGCAAACAAAAACCACATAAAGAAACAAAATACGCACATCCCAAAGAGGGAAAGAAAACTAAAAGAAAAAAAAATGAAGGTAGAGGAGAAAAGGGGGAGGGGGGAGCGGGAAAGGAATATCCATTTCACGTATATCATTTCCTATCAGACTTCCACCTGCCGACAAAAATGCATAACGCAACCACTGGTTTTGGTTTTGCATGGGTGGCGCAACACTTCGACCAATCGACCCACATCGTTCCCCAAGTTTCAAAGCACTACCACAGATTCTAACAACGTTTTCTCTTTACTTTGACATAGTATATAGGATTTTAAATTAATATTGAGCTTTCTCGGTATAGTGAAATTAGTGCTCCCGCTCCCGCACGGGGGCCCCTTTATACAGGGGGCCCTACGCGGCTGCGTTGCTTGCGTGCCCCTTGAGCCGCCACTGCATGAAGAATTGTATTAATTTTTATTTATTGACTTACTATATCTTGTATCCGTGTTACAGTGCAATGATTATTTGAGTAATTACACAACCAACCTCGGTATGCAGAATTGTTTAAAATTTTATTTTATGGCCATGCAGGATTTTGTCATTGTTCCCTTTCCTTGCTGTGTTCTTTGGTCTCATTATGGGTGACCGTATTCTATCTGACTTTCTTGTCAAATCATTAGCTAAAGCATGTAATTTAAGCCTAATGGTGTTTTGTAATTATAATCAAATGTAATGAAAAGGAAACCAACAAACGTTTCAAAACAATACAAGAGTAATTGTAACCATATTACAGTCACATAACCCTTTCAAGTCCGTAGTGGCCAAACAGCTACAAGATGTAGCAAAAATTAAGTTCCCCAGGCATGCTGCAAGCTTCTTGAAGGGTCCCCTGTGATCCCGAGCAAATCGAGCAGCAACAGATCAGTGGTCAGCGTCTGACCTAACTATTAAAAAAAGTCACCAGAATTAATTCGGGCATAAAAGAGCGCAACGGGCCAAATCCTTTAAAGTTTAAATAACCGAGCTCTAATCGCTAGTGGGCGAAGTAGAAAAGTTCGTTAAATTTTAATAGTGCCGAAGATGTTTTCTTGGCCTTTCCTGGTTTCATGAGCACGAAATCCACACGGATAATGTCTTGTTCAAGGAGTAATGCCAAGAGGCACAATAACGAGGAGATAAACAGCTGGATGAAAAGGTGAATTGAGGCACGCTTAAAGGGAGCAGTCTGTTTTATTAATCATAAGAGTCACGTCACACAAGTATGACGTCACCAACAAGACATTAGTTACATGTGAACGGGTGGCATAACACCATCTGCTTAAATGTAAATGTACTACATCCACCCAACCCAAAATTCAATAACTCGACAAATAAACAAACGATGAAATAACAATCTGAACACAACAAAAGGTCAACTATACACTATAAAGACATCAGAGCAAAACATATCAAACCATACGAGCTCCTGCAAAACAGGAAGCTTATATACAATAGATGCAAAGTGTAAAATAACAAGTTCGCCACCACTCTTCGCTACAACCAACTAGACTAGCTGCTTAAACGTCAAGGTGTGCACTGGCATATTTCGTGTTCTCAATTACTATGGTGAAGCCCTTGCCAAAAGTTTGCACGGACTGACAAACTCAGAATCACTGAAAGTTTGTGATGTGGGTATAGCTTGAGGGCACACAGCAGGTAACGCAATTTTGAGGATGATGACATGGCGACACATTCGAGAGAAAAGTAGGGGAAAAGACAAAATTGAGCGATGTATGGCTAGCCGAACGTACAAAATTTGATTACGTCACTTCCTGTCACGTGACAGTCAAGGTCAAGGTCACGAGTAAAGATCACAGGTCAGGGTCAAGGTCAAAGGTCAAGGTCACACATCAAGGTGACGTGTCAAGGTCAAGGTCATCAAGGTCATTGTTATAAGACAATAGAAAGGGCAACTTGTTCCAGACTAGTTATAGCTCTAGCAGTTCGTGGCGTGACATCTACTGGTGTTTTAGTGGGAGACCTTCATGTGAGGGAACACGACCGTTCAGGTCGATCACACAAACACTTAGTCATTCTTAAAAATGTAGTAGGTATGCCATCGGCAGCAAAAAAATCTGCTGTCGGTGTAACGAATTTGTCTTCAGGCTTAAACAGTAATATCCGGTACCAAGGTGTATATGTCTCCCACAATACCAAACCTAGAGGTTTAGTTATGTATAGGAAACGTAGGTATCATCTGTTTAATGTGAAATTACGTTGTGGACGAAACCCATGATGTTAGGGGTGATGGTATGAGGAGAGAGACTGGGATAGTCCATGCTCACAGAATTAATGGTATCATTCGTGGACATAACTTTAACCCAAGTGAACACGTTGCCTTTCCACTTGTGACGCTTAGCCCTATAAAATTAGCATCTTCTTTACCATTAACTCAACCTCTGTGTTGCCCCGATCTTCCTCACCTTTCACTATCTCCTTGTGTTCATAATCCAGTTAGGTCCTTAAATGTAGGACCATTGATTGAGTAATGTTTTTCGTGCTGGATTCCTACAGCGGCTACCTTTATACCTACTGTTATAGAACAATCTTAATTTAGATATTACTGGAAAACAACAATCTAACCAAAGTGGTATTGATGAGTCTGCTGAATGGTTGATTAGTTCCATTCAGCCGCTTTTTCCTTAAACTCGTCGTTTACGTGGATATGCCCTTCGTCCGTGCATTCATAAGTGGGGGGATGCAAACCACGTTTTTCTCATAGACGTTTTCTGTTGTTGCTTGCAGGTGTTCAGCAAGACCAGGGCTGGAGACCAGTGATAAGGAGTGCATCTTTTAGACTCCTCCTTGCAATTACAGTCCCCAGAGGGTACGTATTCCATATCACAGATATTCGGTCAGCTTATCTTTAGAGCGGAATCGACCACCAAATTTATTTTCGGTCACTACCAGGGTTCTTTAAATTTCTAGGTGGTAAACAGATGGTGTGTAAATTAAACAAGGCACTGTATAGGCTTAAGCAGGCTGGCCGGAATGGCATTTGAAGCTTTGCTCTGTCATCCTTGAGTGTGGATTTTGGCAGAGAAATAGGATCCCTGTATTTTCTTTAAGAGTGTATGGAAAGAACTGTTGTTGGTGGGGAGTCCATGTGGATGATTTATGCATATGTGGAACCGGTGACCTTATCTATGGTACCCTCGCTGACATTCGCAAGTCACTTACTCCATGAATTGAGACCATGAATTGTCTATATCTGGGCTTACTTCTGGAAGTTAAGAAGGATAATATTTATGTATCGCAACAAGGTTATATACAAAAGATACTTGAAGTTTTACCATGTTAGAACGTAACCTCTAATGACACCTTCATTGGCTACCCAAACCTAGATCATTGTAAGCCGTTACCCAACGTAGATAAACAATTGTATCAATCCCTTATAGGTTCTATGCTATTTTTGGTCTCCAATTCACGGCCCACCAGATTAGCTACTCTGTCATTACTCTTTCTCATTTTAATGCTGAACCCACTCAAATGCACTATGTAGTTGCTAATTGCATTGTCAGATACTTGCGTAGAACTCAAGCTCATCAATTGTTCTTTCCATGGAATAAGCATGATCAACGACCAATGACAATGACGATGACCAATATTATTGTCCGGGACTTCATTCAGCATATTCTATATAAATTGGTGTTCCTCTAGAGGAACGAAAAGCGCCAGTAACTGTTCTTTGGCTGTGTTTCCTTACTTGGTCTGGAACAATTGGTAACCAAACCGACTCAGGGTGAGAATATTCTTGACCAGATCTTTGCTAACCTACCGTTTCGTGTATGACACAAATATGATGGAGCACTTTAGTAATAATGATCATTGTATGATTGCTTTTCACTTAAACGTTGGAAACTACGAAAGAAATGTTATCAAAGAACAAAATTATAGAAGTGTTATAAATTTCAATGCTATGCATGAAAAATAAAAAATAAATAGTAGACTGATCAAGATTAATTAATGAGAACATGAATGTTGATACACCATGGGAAGTATTCCATAAGTTATTAAAGTTAGTAAAAGAAAATAGGCCTAGTCATTTTAAATTGCACCATGTAAATGGGACTCTTTGGCTACCTAGGATAATAAAAAAATTTTAAACAAAAAGAAAAGACTTTAAAGAAAGTTTAAAAACAATAATAGAGATAAATTAATCTATGAGCAATATATATACTGTAGCAAATTAGTCACTGAAGCTGCTAAATTTCATCATAATGGTAAATTGATAACTGAAGACCTAGATAAGGCTGCAACTATAAACTCTGTATTCATAAAATATTTTACTACAAATGAGAAAATTGAAGAAATGGAAAGGTCATTCTCATGTATTGTCTGCAAACTTTTAACCATTCGTACCAACCATTATTTCTTCAACTATTGTTGAGTCTTTACTTGGTACTTTTAACAATAGCAATGCTATAGGCTTTGGTGTTTCCTCCTCGGCATTTTTCAGAAGTGTGACGATTCAGCAAAAGAAAATGCAGACACAACTCGGGCAAGGCCAGGAAAGCCAAAACCGCAAAGCCGGAAAACGTTACTTACACTATCAGACTATAGTGATAGTGTAAGTAATGTTTTGCAGCACGTGGCATTCCAGAAAAAGTTTTCGTAACGGAAATTTCAGGTATTGATGCTCTGCTTAAAAAACACTTGCTCAGAAAACACTTGCAAATACGGCGATGTTCATTACATTTCATCAGACGAAGAAATACAGATGCAAACCTACAGATGTACCTACGCATGTGTAAGTATGGCTCAGCGATAAGACCTCGACCTTTGGTTGCAAAGGTCGTGGTTCGATTCCCTGCTCAGGCAGTCTGACATATAAGTCCGAAAGGAACGTAAATAGGTTTGCGTCTGCAATTATTTGACTCGTGTTGAACCGGCGGCTTTCCGTCCTGTGTAATTCATGAGACATTCTGTGGCCATGATTTGTGTACGACTGTATATAAAACAGCATTGTATGTTGAGGTTGGAAAGTCGTGCATTCAGCTGTGATATGACCATTAACGGTTTTAAAACAGATCAACATGAATTAAAGGAGTGGAATGATTTTTATTCCAACCAAGTCGACTTCCATTCTGCTGCACTAATGAAATAATTGTATAATTAAAGAAACACTCCAATAGAGCAGTGACACGACGTAGTATTATTGTATATAACTCTATGCTGGAGCCTTAATGGGTTAGCTGCAAGGGGCACTGCAGAGAGAAACAGAAGGGCGTCATAATGAAACCGATGCTGTTAAGAGTGATTTCTTAGACCTAAAACGCGCGATTTTTGTTGTTGGAGAAAACGACGTTATTTTAAGCCTAAGAAATCTGCTCTTCCGTTGTTTTTCCCTCCATTTTTATGTAGAGCACCTTGCAGTTATGCCCTCCAAAACCCATACTGGTGCCAATATGGCGGCAAATGTCACTGCTCTATACCGTCATACTGACCATGCTAAGCAAGCTTACCGTCTTATACACTTTGTTACTTCAAAAGACGACTTTTGAAACAACTGTCTTTCTGTGTTCTTATCCTTCAAGTAATTGCAGGTACACAATTTCCTGACGGCATCCTTAACTACGGACGTTTCCGTTACACAGTATCCATAGAGACCAGATTTCTGCCTCTTTCTCAGACAGTATACATATTATCTGTGTTCATCGAACGAGTATGGGACAAACCTTTTTTTACGAACTGTGTACACAGGTGGCAATCAATCACTTGTTCGTATAATGGGGTGGCCGCTGCAGTCGATGCAAGGACACTTCAAACATTACATTCATCTTCTGAATTCTCTTCTGAGCCCCTGAACACTAATCTTCAAAACTCTATTCTCATATGTTGAACTTTTATTTCCGCATTATACCAAACAACTCTTCTTCGTTTCCCTCGAATGGGATAGTGTGGCTTAGTGAGGAGGCATTGTTACAGCCATTTCTGTAACAAACTATAGCACAAGAAGAACACTATAATTTCTCCCTTATCATCAGTGAACTTACACTTGGAGAAAACCCATGAACCCAGTAAGGATTAAGAACTGTGTAAATAACAAGAATTTAAGTTGCACGAAAGAGGGGATCTAAATAAATAAAGAGTCCTGGATTGTGGGTTCATTTTTGTCAGAGGGCATTTCAACTCAGCAGTCTCTTCTCAGACGTTGGATAGTCGGCTTCTGAATTCTTTGGAAATTAACACAACTTCCGGACCACCAGTAGCTAGCTACCTAGCCCGTTAGTAACACAAAATCATCTATCTTTGGTGGAAATTTCTCCAACAAACTCGTTCGATGTATCAAAACCGTTATTACAGGGACGTACGCCTGATTGTACCACAAAACTGCGGCCGTTTTTTATCGTGTGCCAGTAAATTATCCAACTGCTCATAGCAGTCAAAAAAAATATTGCTCCCGATAAAAACCTGCCTCCGTTGTTGTCGTTGTTTATTTTCAGGGACCCAAACTGGTTTATCAGCCCCACGATGATGAGAGGAGCAAATTTTGCTGGACATGTTTACGTCGCCTCCTTCACAACAGTGAAACTACAACAACAACTTGGCGGCGACGTACTCTTTCTTGATTTACAACTCTAAATTCAGTATGCAGTAGTGATTTCCAGAAGTCGTAGATGTATACATGCAATTAATATTGATTATACCACATTCATTTCCATTACCTATACCAACTTCAGGTCCTTCAAAGTATGTTTCACCTGGAATCGGGCACCTTTATTGAGCTCATTAAATTCCGCACACCAAAAATTTTGTGTTGCATTGTACAAGTAATCAAAATGAATCAAGATTTCGAGTAACTGAAAAACAGGACTCGTTCCGAGGTGAGTCTTGGAAGTGTTGAAGGCATCCAGACCCGTAAAAATTTTGTTCTTGTCCATGCACCTTACGTGGTCTTTGTTTTGGCTGTAATTCTAAACCCACTAAAGGTTTTCGAAAATCAGTTGCTTTAGGACTGTAATAAATTATAAACTTGAGACAGTGTTGCTTTTATGCTGAAAGTTTGTGGTTTTCTTACACACTACGGCACCGTTACATACAAAACAGAAACAACATAACAAGGAAACGGCCAAAACAGTGCTAAATGATGCTAAATAAATAGGGATGCAAACCTATTTACGTTGCCTTTTGGACTTAAAAGTCAAATTGCCTGAGCGGGGAATTGAACCCACGACCTTTGAAACTAAAGACCTCGGTCCTACCGCTGAGCCATACTGACACGGCCGTCGGGCCGTGTCAATATGGCTCAGCGGTAGGACCGAGGTCTTTAGTTTCAAAGGTCGTGGGTTCAATTCCCCGCACAGGCAGTTTGACTTCTAAGTCCAAAAGGCAGTGTAAATAGGTTTGCATCCTTATTTATTTAACCCTTCTCGAGCCCATCTGGCTTCCGTCCTGTTTAATAAATGGTACTACTCTATTCAAATGCAGAACTTATACAACACGACAATAGAATAAGCAAATGTACGTAAGCGTGCTTCAGGGGCAAATGTAGCAAGCAGGGAGGTGGTCTGGGGAAACCACGGAGGGGGGGGGGGGGATGAGGCTTAATGGCGCGTCGACAGCCACGGAGGGCCGGCCAGCCAGCGAGTAGGCCAATAATGAGTGCACAGCAAATCGGTTACGCGGCTAAGACTTAATTAAGTGGTTATCAAGAGCGCACGTATGGGCTTTTTCATGGCGCCATAGTCTTTTTTTTTTAAGACTATGGCGTTATTTACACCATAATCTTAAAAAAAAAGCACACAAAAGTCCTATCACGCATCATGGCTTTCACCAAAAAACTTCCTGGAGCCGATAACCATATCAATCCATTGATCCTTTCGCATGAATGCATCGAAGCTAATCTAAGCAGGGTTTCGAACCGGTTTTAGTTTTCGGTTCGGTTTCCGGTTACGGTTCAACTTCTTTTAAAATTTCGGTTCGGTTATGGTTCGGTTGAAACCGTTTTAATTTTTGGTTTTAACCGGTTTCATAATGAATAGTTAAACTAATATTAAACTTTATTTCTATATCAATTCAATGTTTTCATGAAGTTCTTAAACTTCGAAATTCTGGTTCCCATATTTGTTAGGGTTGTCCTTATGGGTGTTTGCTCGAACAACTGTCAATGAACACTTTCAGTTTGGCCTTAGTTTGCAAATTTGCAAAGCTTTTTAGTTGCATTTGCAAACTTTTTCAGCTGCTTAGTTTGCAAATTCGCAAAACGTACAAATTTAATATTAAAGTAAACAGCACAATTTTGTTTTAATTGTACTACAACTTGTTCAGGCCAGTAAAACAAGTAGGTTACTCCTTTCAACGGAGGTTACATTGTAGGCCGCCTAACTAAACCAGTTTTAACACGAAATTTTTTTTAATCATTCAGGGAAATTTGCTTAGTGAGCCCACTACCTGTTTTTAGTTGTGACACACTTTTGAACGCCCCTTGAACTCATTCAAAAACGTATCCGAACTAAAAACATGGATGTGAAGATAGATTTTTATTCAATGTACAACATTTACTCTCTGGATTTAAACCTGTCGTTAATATCGATATTGTACTCGACAACACCATGTAAGCTTATACTGGATTATTTTCTTTGGTAAAAAAAACAAAAAAAACAAACAATTAATTTCATTGGCCTTAGTTCGGTATGGTGGCTAACGCAGCTGGGCTGTTGGTGTAACGCGTTGCTAGAGTTACACTTAACAACAAATTCATTTGTTTACTTGAGATAAGCCAACAAACAACCTGTAGAAAGCGGCGAGTCAATAAATCTCACAAATCTTCTCTTACCATCTTGCGGTGGCGTGCCAACCGTAGGCCATTAACTGTTGGATCGCACTGCAGCCGATGGGCGTAAGTACTTTTCCTTAAATAAAAAGCAATTTATGATTTTTAAACACGCAAGCTCATTGTTAATTTATAAATCATTTACAACTTATACAAGCGTAAAGTGCATGCATGCATTAGCGCGGAACACAAATTATCGGTAAACCCGTTAGCTCTAGGCTCCGTCGCCTTCGGACATTTTCTACATTATAGAGAGTTAGGCATTAGCCATGTCTCCTGTTGTCGATCGATAAACGGGTGGAAGGGAAACAAAAAAAAACTTTGTTGAATATCCACTTGGTCGTGTAGCAAGCATCTAGGATACATTAGTGTAGGTTAGGTCGTGGTGAGTCGTTACATACGTATTGTGGAAGACAGATTGATTATTAGTCCATGCGATTTTCTGGTTACATGTGCGAAGTATTTTTTGAATCTAGAAGCGTGTTAATACTTCGCCCATCAAGTTTAGAATGTTGGCTTTCCACAACGTCTAATTGTTGGCGTCTGATCGAGGTTGTTCAAATTAAGACACTATCAGGGTCTGAACGAAGGCTAGCTTCTGCTTCTCTTACTGGAGAGATAAACCGGCGTTTCCTGGTACCGAATCTTTTTAATCATTGTCTCTTCGAGATGGACTAATCACATTCCACAGCTGCCACACAAAGCTCGTGCGCCAGATACTGTTAGTAGACTGGCAGCGCCACCAACTGCTTGGTCAGGGGAAAATCTATTTAGCATTGCTAAAACTAATTGACAATAACAATACTAAATTAATCGCCTAAAAAATATCTTAAGTAAGATTAGGGCGTTAAAATAATCTCAAGGCAGATAGCACTCGCTGATCAAGTTTTATTTATTTTTTAAATCCAACATTCAATTTTAAAACGAGTTGTAGAGATGAGTGGAGCTAAGTATAATACATGGTTTTTGTGTTTCGTGGAGCAGGCCGAGCAGTTCGCTTAGGGTGAATTTTCTTCCGTGGATCGTATTTCGTGTAACGGACGGAATTCGGTTTAATTCAAACACAGGATAAAAAGTTGGTTGCCTCCATGTTTTGTTTCAAGTTTCGCCTGTCGTGTTGTTCTCCGCAAAAATTTCGAACTGGCGCTGCGATCGGTGAAAACGTGAAAACCGGGGAAAACCTTTTTGGAAATAGTTTTGATCTCCCATGTGACACAAGGTCGCGCTGCCAGTCTCCTAACAGTATTGGAAACCAGGAATGTAATGTGAGGTGCTTTTATCTGTTTATTTTTATTTCTTTGAAAAATGTATCACTCCCTTGTATGTACGTTGGTACCGAAATATAAGTTTCAACTGGTTTTTGTGACTGTACGCCTGTGATTCTGGCAAGGTGCTTTCTCGTATCTCCTGACAATAGATAGAGGAACAGATCGTATTGTTGGTTTGATTCTGTGAGAATGTGTATAGGGAACCCGAACACAGCGTGCAAAGCTCAGCTGAATGGATAAAATGGAAACTAAGATGACACAAGATCGAATCGTTCCTTCGACCTATAGGGGGCTGTCACTCACTAGTTGTTAATCGTGTGCAGACACCTTCCCATGTGTAACAAAGTGGGGGAAGATGTAATAAAAAGTCTAGGGGTATGATTCGTTTCAGATCCCGAGTTCAATCTGCGGGGTACAAAAGATATATTTTTCAGTGGTTCAGTTACTTTGAAATAATTATATCACATTTGTGAATGGCGCCTCTTATTTTTGATTGTTAATTGACGACCGTAGTAACACAGTAATAATGATGATAAATCAAATCTTTCAACATAAGGACTGGGGGATATAACACAAGAACAGTAGAGCAATACCCACCCATAAAAATGCCTACACCATCCCTAATAATTTTCCCGTCATTCTACCATTTAATAAAAGCGAACAAACTTTGTAAACAAGTAAGACATTAGGTGTTTGGTACTTACAAAGGAACATGATTATGGCATCACGACTGAATGACACAATTAAATCAAAAACAACAAACAAACAAAAAACGAAAAAAATAATCCTTAAAAGCACATTGATAACATACAGACTGACTATGTTTCCAATCCATATAAGCCGCCCACATCATTTGTAAGACAAGCTTGCTGTCTCCAGAACAGTTAGTTAACATCGCTGGACTTCTAATACTACCAAAACTTCCTGAATTGTACGAAAGCTGTAATTGGATCGAGAGGTAAAACCCGTTATTTTTACCCCAATCGAGTTTCTTAGTCGTCAAAAACTGATTCATTAATTTATGAGGTAAAAACTACCTAATCTGTACTCGTGTAGGTAATCCTCCATGTTTTATTATGACCCCTCCTTATTTACTCCTTTGATCACGTATTGTGCAAAGTATCAAACTTAGGCATGCATTGTCAATTAACACTTATTTCAGTATCTCATACACAATTGCAAACATTATTTAGCAACAAGTATTTAAAAGAACAACAGACATTTATTTGTAGTAAGGGTATTTTGAGCGTGACATTAACCTTGTTGCTCACGTCAGAAAAAAGTAGAGATGATATCGCTATCCGTGTCTAGGATAAAGAGCAACAGGTCATGCACGCACGGACTACCAAGCGAGCTGACACACGTAAATGACGTGGATCGATTGAGTATGAACTCAGTTACACTGTCGACAAAATGGCACAAAGCGATTGTTAATCACACAATAAATAAACTTGCATAAACATTTATTAACTAAAATTTAGTTTTGAAACTATACATCGGGCACAGGCAATTGTACAAATCGTGTTGCATTGGTGACAGCGTTTTGGCTCATCTTTCGGTTGTGTTATGGCCATCTTGTTTCTTTGCCCATTTGATTTCGTTACGCGTTGCTGGACGGCGTTGACGGCGATTCCAATGAACGGCTTTCCATCTTTGGTTTTCGAGCTGACGAAGCACGCATGAATTAAAATTAAAATTTGGATTTTTGTTGGAAAACATCAGACTTGGAGTCCAGTTGAGAATTAATGCTTGCAGAAATTTCAGCATGAATTACATCTATCTTGATATTTACTAAAAATACGGCAGATTAATTTGTGCTTTGGAAATTAATGGTGAGAAAACGTGGTTAATATTGATGCAATGGATATTTCGTGATGCGGATACAATAGTTGAAATTACATCGATGCCGGCCTAGCAAAATACTATACTGGTCAGCATGAAATAAAAAGGACCACTGACCAACTCGTTTCGCTTCGTTTCCCCTCCCCTGAACCCTGCGCCCATTTAGCCGGGTTCCCTGAATGTGTGGTCTGCGTGCGTGCTTTATGATTCTGCCTCGGTTGTATTGGTGGTTAAAAGGTACTTGTAGCAGGCATTGTCAGCAGTAAAGCTGTTGCGTGCCGCCTACCTATCATGCTGCCCCTTGTGGCAGGCAATGCCTGCAGTACGCCTAATTTCAGCCGTTTTCATTTTCTGTACCACTACCAATGTGAAAAGTCTGGTTTAATTGATTCAGTGGTTATTGTGTGATGTGATTACAAAGATCACATTCGAGTATATGATTCAAGTGTAGTATGTATAGTGTATTATTGAGTGTATTATTCAGGGTTTTTGGGGAATAATGCCTCCAAAAAAACATGGCATTATTCCCGATTTAGGCTTTACCAACACAGACGAACAATCAATAAAAGAAACGAAGAAAAACGTATGATGCTGGCGAAAATCGTCTCCAGGAAGCAACCCAGTCGTACAACACAATACTTCAGACTTCAAAATCAAGTCTAAAAAAGTTTATAACTTAAGCGACTGAAAGGATGTGTGCACAATGAAGTGAACAACCGTCCCGTGGTTTAAACAAGGGATTAATCAAGATAGCGGTAAACGATAATGTTATTAGAAAACAAAAACGAACTCGTTTGATGCTTAAGGTAAGGTTTAACTGAACCGAAGTCAAAACAACAAAGGAACACAAATAAACTTTCCTGCAAGGTTTCAGATACTGCAGTGTTGCTGTACTGTTTAGTCCACGTGAAACCTTCTGCTGTATTCAAATGTTTTTACCATTTTTGCAGACGGTGGATCAGCTAATGATTGCTGCATTTTTACTTGGCTAAACGACATCGCTGGAAAATGTTTAAAAACTAATTGTCTTAATTTGCTTAGCACAGCTCTACAGGCAACTCAGCATTCGTGCGAGTCCTTGAAAACGTGGAAATGTCAGGAAAGTAATAATGAAATTCCATGCTGGAAAATTGCTGGAAAATCTTGAAAAATTATATGTATATGTATCATCAGTAGGGTGATGAACGGAAAGTAGATGAGGTGACTGAAGGATACTGACAAAATTCAGCCAAGAAAGTAGTCGAGTGTGTAGTCTTACATTATTTTTCCTTTGTTTGGACATGAAAAGTTTTTAAACTTCGGGCCTGGCTTTAATTGTGTTTTCGTGTAGAATGGTTGGATACAGCAGTAAGGATTCACGTGGACTAAACAGTTCAGCAACGCTGCAGTATCTGAAGCCTTATAGAAAAGTTTATTCGTGTTGCTTTGCTGTTTTGACTACGATCAGTTAAACCTTACCTTGAACATCAAACGAGTTCGTTTTTATTATCTAATTCGTGCTGCTTTGGCGTATCATGCAGTTTAGATTAACTTGTTTTAATGTTTTGTATCTTTTACTTTATCTTAATCTTTGCTGATTGGCATTGTTAAATAATAAAAATGCTTAAAATAATCTAAAACAATCAATCTAGCCATTTAGAGTTCCCTGACTTATGAACTTGATCAAGTAAAAAAGGCCCTATGGAAAGGCCACATCTACAGACAATACCTGTAAAATGGCCTAAGAACCAGCTTTATGGGACCAATAGTTTGTTCTGTAAGTGAGCGTAGCAGAAAAAATTTCTTGCCAAGAAGAACAAGAAGCCAAAAATGAAAATCACGATTCCAGCTCAAGTACAGATCTCCGATGTGTTAAATCGGAAATTAATAAAAGTTCGCACATGTCAATAAGTTCAATAAAGCTTGTATACTAAATTTGAGTGGAAAATATTGAAAGCAGAGAAATTAAACATAGAAATTTCGGTTTTAACGTGGGAGGTTGAGGTCAAACCTTATACTAATACATGTGAGGAAATAGTTTGGTTCGTACTTTGATTATGTGTCTGGGCACACATTTTCCGTTTGGATTGCCATACGTTTGCATTGTGGGGTCTGTTCGGTAATCACGCATTTTCGCATGAATGAACGTTTTCCGTATTTAATTTTCATTCTGTAAGATTTCATGTGTATTTTAGGTTCACTTACTGTCTGTTTAAAGGTTGAATGTGTGATTTTTACGTTGTAAATACTTATATTATAGACGTTGTTTTATCAGTAGTCGATAGAATGCAAATTGTTGATGTCCACACAGTGTGTCAATGCTGACGTATTTGAGTGCTTTGACGTCATCGTTTGAGAGATGGCGCCTGTTATTCTCAGAGAGGTTTCTCCTAGGAGTTTGTTTGGTTTTTGCAGGGAGGTCGGATCATTGGGGAGAGTATTCGATCTCTTCTTGTAGGACCGATTTCATCTCATTTAACGCAGTAGTGAAGTTTTGAACTCTGTTTGTACGTGGCGTCAGCTATCACCTGCGTGTGAAAGTGGACTCGTCGACCTTCACTAGCCTTCACTTATCGTCGAGTAGGCGTTTGGTTGCCCAGGACGTGGCTCTCGTATGCAGTTATTCAACTTCGTCATGCCAGCCTGACTTCTTCGGAATGTAAGTGGGAATATTGAACTGTTCTATTAACATTCATATTTGGTAATATTGGGAGGTTAAATTTGTCACATTGGAACTAATTTTTTCTTTTCGTCGAGAATTGTTTGATTTCTAACAGTGTCAGGGTTTGAGATTACCTGCTGACTAACTTGAGCAGCAACGGGAGTTATTCAGTCCGAGAAGATTATTATTTGGTCTTGGTTCAGTTGTACAAGACGTGAGTTTAATTATCTTTATAGGTGTTATCACTTATCAAAGAACTGCATAGATGACCTCTTCTAAAGATTTGATCTTCGACGATGCCCCCATTTAAGTTACCCACGACCGAATTTTGAGGCAAGGTCAGACATCCAGGTAGGAGCTTGGCGTTAAATTTTGGCTTCAGTTTCTGAAAAGAAGAAATACTTACCTGTCTTCTATTTTACAATTTACCTGAAGAAGAAATAATACCTACTTGTCGTATTTTGCAATTTGAATTTTAGAAGTTGTTATTTGTAACTAATTTAATAAATCCTACTGTTACTTTTCAATTTCAACATTGCGTTCTGCGTATTAACTATCAGTTGTGGGTGTCCTTCCCATATTACGTTAAAATAGCGTTAACTTTTAAAACCCGCCTCATACATACAAACTATTAGAGCAATTAAACAAAAGAAATAGGTTTACCCTCAGTCTGAGCATATTGAGAGAAATATTACGAAAACATCATTATCAAACAGGCTAAAGAAGAAACATGGCTAACAGCTAACACGAAACAAACCACCCCAACTGATAACGATCGCCAACAAACGTTTAGATACCACTTTGGAAACATCATCTTGAATTTCCACAAAAGCTGAATGGGTTATTTTTTATATAAAAAAAAA
>JAHWFP010270912.1:0-16976 GCA_023313725.1 Lithobius niger | reverse complement strand
CAGTAGTAATGGTTGCAAGTCTTAATGTCAATTCACAACTAGGAATTCAAAGAGTCAATTCCGCGTTTGATGGAGTTGATTCATCATCGGGCAATTCAAGGTAACGAAATGATGGAATTTATTTGATTAATCTTCATTTCTTCCCGACTTAATTTGGAGTTGGCTAAGGAAGTTGCAGAAATTATAAAACGACTTTGTGGGAATTGACTTGATGGCTATCAGTTCACTCCATGTTCAGTCAAGTTGACTTAACAAGTCATTCAATGCATGGTCTAGAATTGATTTGATTTCGATGATTTGATATGTCTTGTTCTGACCCGATTTGATTCAACCTGAAATGTAGGTGTAGTTACACCCAATTCTGGTAAGTTTCACACACAAAAAAAAATCAATTATATCCAATTTCACTCCCAATTCGCTTAAATCGTGTAAATTTTGCCAGAATTTACCCAAAATTGCACTGGACTTAGCTAGAACTGAATGAAATTGGTCATATTTCTCGATTCAACCAGGCATTGGCTGGAACAAATCAACAGGAAGTCAGTGAATTGGAATTTATTTTGAAGTAACTTACATAGAACACACCAATGAATTGAATTGCACTGAAACGCGGCACTACCTTAGTTGGAATTGACGTTATTAATGACACTGAATTTTATCTGAATGGAATTGCTATCAATGGAGCTTAGACAGAAATAGAATTGACTTGCCGTTCACTTATGTGATTCAAGTCCATTGAAATGGAATTATAACATCGTTGTAACCAGTAAGCCACTTTTATGCACTATGTAATGAATTGCAGACAAAATGTTGTGGTTTGAGAAATGTAGTAAGCTGAGAGACATTCGGCCTTGTGACAACACACGGTACACCATTCTGAAAGTGTAAGCATAGCCTACAAACTAAGCGTCGTTAGATAACCACAAACTAAGCGTCGTTTGTCTATAGCTCCACAGATCTGAATTTAGATCTTGAGTGAATATTGCAGCAATCATGAAACAGGATAAGCAGTGCGATAAAACTATCGCATGGGTTGCGATTGCGATACAAGTTAATATCGTCCATCTAACTTTAGAGGTGCAGATTCATATTATTCGTTATTCGTCATTAGTTGGTACACCAAATATTTATAGTCGCAAAATATGAAAATTTGTCACCACATTCAATTTGGCATTTAAAAAAAAAAAAACAGTTCGTTTTTCAGAAATAGGACGTGTGCAAAAAAACTAAATCTAGTGAGTCCTTACATATGTAATACCAATATTTCATATAAATGATTGCGGTACGTTCACACGGCCTTGTATGCGTAGGTTCCAAAACAGTTTTGATAATACAGAAATGTGTATCACAGTTAAAATTTTGCTCCATAACTTTTGAACAGTAAGGGCTGGAAGCTTGATATTTGGACCATTGGATAGCTGGTAGAAAAACCTTTAAAAACCTCCGTCAAGGAGAAATATGCTCATTTCGCTTTGGCTTTGTTTATCACCAATCCACCGGCCGAATTGGCCTCTACCAACAAATATATTAATCACGAACTGGCTGGTGGATTTCGGTATGTATACTACCTTTATATAATTAGACGAAACATTTTATCACTATGTCATGATTACAGTACCATTTTCTCTCCCTGAAATACACATTCCCACCCAACAGCGTTCACCTACAAGGAAGATACCTACTAACCCCCAATTCCCAACCCCAGACACGCTGCACATATAACCTCCCCTCCCCCCAACGTCCTCATCTGCCAATCCCATCAAACGTAACATCTGCCACGTCACCATCACCGAAGGGCGAATCCTTTCACCCCCTCCCCCTCCCAAAAGTAACCCTTACAATGGCACTATGAGGGATGGCTCTTTAATTAATGCTCCATCCTAGCCCAAAGAAAAGGGGGTGGGGGAAGAAGCGCGAGGCCATTTTCCCACACCCTCACAACTACAAACTACCCCATCTAAAATCCAAATTGCAACCTCCGCAATCTCATTATTATTAAGGTCTTATGCAGTTTGTCAAGAGTCAATGTTGGCGCTGTGGCGAGTCTAATTAAGAAATGACACTACAGCCTCTGCTACTACAGTTGAAACTCGACTCGAATGTCGACTTTAATCCTGACTGTCTCCTATACTATACCGAGTAAACATCTAAGATGTGTTTGCTGTAGCAGGTTCCCCCTAGTTTGGAATATTGCCTCTCCAATCTGCATGTATATTAAAAAAAAAAACTAAGCTCCCCATCCCATCTCTGTGGAAGCCGAAAGACCGAAAGACGCCCTAACTCACGTCGACTGTTGCATGTAAGCGATACTAGGAATTTCCAAGCCGAATTGTTACTCTCCACCCGGACATAGCCTATAACAGTTGAAAAAGGACAATCTGCTTATTCCTGCTTTCCTCTGCCCATGTGTACACTGCTGCTGATTACTAGCGGGAACAGCAGCAGACATCCATTCTCGTGTGCAAAAAAAATAAATAAATAGATAAATAAAAATTAGAATTCATGCAAAGTATCAAGTGGCGGAAATACGGCTCCATTTTAAAATGGATGGTGAACGCCATTGTCTTTGATTTAATGTGGGCACAGAGTAAAGAATTAGGATCGTATCTGGTTCGAACAAAAAATGCACCGACCTTTAAACCTAATTTTAAAAGCAACTGGCTTTTTGCAGTGAAGGCCATCGTGATTAATCGCTCCACAAGATTGCCTCCAACCTGTATTAACAGAGATAAGTGGACGGAATTTTAATGGTAAATAACACAAAACGTAGAAAGAATCCTTCAATCAGCGTGCTTTTACCACTCTACTATATTGGAATGAGGGTGGTATGGAAGGGACCAACGAAACTTACAAACTGACGAATCATTTGCATATAACAATCAACACACACACCACGACAGAAACCTGTCCAGCTTTCTACTGCAATATGGCTTTCTTTCTGCAGGTTCGGAACGGTTAAAGGGACACCCGGCCTGCCATATAACATTCCGCCTGCCGTATAACAGTTCGCGCTGATCGCCTTCCGCGCATATACGAACATCAAGAACGAAGAACGAAGAACGTAGCTGCTGTCTCATTTGGCATAATGCCTAATAGACAAACTAACATGAACGCATTAATCGTGTCGTCACAAACCGGAATGATTCTCGTATTCTAACGTCACAATTTATAATGTTCTAGGCTAGTGTCTCATAATTTTGTTTCGGCGATCCATTGGAATAATTAATTTTAATTTTTACCGCATTACACTTTTAGATTTTTCATCTCACGGTAATTATTAGCAAATTAGTACATGCACACACAGAGATGAAATATCATGGTTATTGTAATCGCGCACAGCATCATATACTTACGGGTCGTTCGTAAATAAAGTTCCATTATATTCAACAGAAAATCTCTTAGACGCCACATTTAAGAAAGGATTTTTAGCAAGGGAAAGACTAACGGTAAGGAAATAGACTTTTGGGGCCGTACTTGATGTGGAGAATCGAGATAAATGGCGCTGGGAGGTATGTCCCTTTAATATTATTGAAATAGCAGCAAAGTGGTATTTTTTTGCAGACACGGCTTTCTTTTTGAGGTGTAAGATGTTGCCATGCCCTTTTCTGCCCTGGGGGAAACATGTAGGCATACAAAACAAACCTCAGGCGCATTTCAATTGCTAAATTATATAACATATCTAACATGATTACGTCTGGGTTTGGGGATTGTACCCCCACTACTGTTTGGGTTTGCCTACAAGTATTCTCTTTGGCAATGGCGCTTCAGTTGATCTGGGGCATCGAGATTCGATTCCTTTCGGCGCTAAAACAGCCTAAAACACTGAAATCAAGCCCAATTGGTTTGACACTTAACCACAAACTCCTGTAGGCTTGTGGGCCTCCATTCAATGGGCCGTGAAAAGCTAACCTTTACATGTTTATTCAATAAGTGTTACAAATGTAAGTGGACTCGAGAATCCATGATTGCCTTCGCATAAATGAGGGAAAATGTAATAGCCAGAAGATTGCTGCAATCTTAGCTCAAGTATTGCTGAAGATTTACATCTGTGCACGCCCAACTTATGTTGAACAGGTGAAGCCCAAAGTGCGTATGTAAAACCAACACAACCAGACGTTCCGAGCTAGCTCCAGCTCATTATCAAGGGAAACACAAGATACACTTAAAATTGCATAAAGTTGTAAACAGACATTTTATGCAATTTTAAGTGTATCTTGTATTTCCCTTGATAATGACCCGGAGCTAGCTCGAAACGTCGGCTTGTGTTGGTTTTGCATGTGCACTTTGGGCTTCACCTGTTCAACACACTTTGTTCCAGTGCTTGCTTAGGACAGCAGCATTTCATGTGAAACAAAACGTATCTTCAATATGATTTAAACCCTTTATAATCCAGTCGTGTATTCAGGCTGAATTTTAGAGATTAACATTTTAACTTAACTTTTTAACTGACGATCTATTATAATAATTCCCTTTCCCTCTTGGCTTTAGACTTTTATAAACGTCCATCTAGAGTTAAATATTGATGAATAATTGTAATATACATTGTATTAGAATCTGTAGTTTTAAATATCGATTTACCACCATACACTATCAGGTCATGAAACTCAAAACCAAATTAACTTAATCAGATGAACAAACGAAGAAGCGAGTGAGGACGGATACTCGAAAGTTGTTTTATCTGCCTGTCGGTTTGGTACAAGAGAATGTTTCCAATTTGGTTCTGATCTGCTATGAATACTGCATTGTGCGACAAGAGCGGTAGTGCACATAATTTAAGACTTCGAAAGTGGAAGTCATTCCACACTTCTTTTTTTTATTGGAAATATACAATTTTTTTCACATTTGCTTCGCATCTTTGAAGGTTGGTAAAAGATGGGGTGGGGGAGTAAAAGTTACACTATTTCCATGCTTAGGCTGCGGACCTTTAAGGAGTATAGGTGCTTGAATGAGTGCAAAGGTTAACACGAATATAAAACGCGCTGAGCCTCAAGTAAGCGCAGAGTGCTCTTCAGATAAAAATGTTTAACTTAAGCGAGCTGTCTTCTGAGAAGTAAGGAAGTCCGCACCTTTAAAATCGTACCCTAGCATCTACCAAAAAAGAAGCCATATGTTACACAATAACAAGATGAGTATTGTTATACGTTAACCCTCTCCAATGTCAGTCGCCACTCGCCATTTGGCGAATAAAATTCAGAAGTTGGCGACCTGAAATTTAGCCTTACTCGCCAAAATGGCGACCAGCAATAGAGAATGACACTCAAAGAGCAATATCTCGGAAACCGTACAAGTTAGAGACTAACAGTTTGCGGCGTTATGCTCGGATTTATAAGGGCTGCGTAACTGCTTTATCTTCATTAATACTGGGGTTTTAAACAGAATTCTACAATTTCGTAAATGCATGAATTAGAAAAAACATGCATCGTGGAAGATGTCACTGGTATGTGGCGAGTAGAAATTGTGAAATGGCGAGTGCTTTGTAAGGTCTACTGGCCAAGTGACGACTGCTACTGCATTCACATTCGAGAGGGTTGTTATACGTGCGTACTCATCTGTTATAATACAGAGTTTCCACCAAAATTCGATTAGCTCTTAACAATCGCAATTTACTCTTTTTTTTTTACCCGAGAGTTTTCCAGGCTTTTCAGGTCGATGGGAACCCTGTAAAAACACGTGTTTCAGGCTAAAATACCAAACACGCAATTAGGTGATCGGGTCCTTAAAATAAGCAACGGGTATTTACATGACACAAAAACAATAGGTACCAGAGTGCTTATCCGCAAGAAACGGGTTAATTGAAAGTTATGCAAAGTATCCTATTTCTTTCCTAAGTAATACACCCTACACCATTACCGAAAATACCCAGCAACGTATTGTCCTCTCGTCCTTAAATTACTTTTAAACACCACTAAATCAGAAACCCGGCACCCGGCTGGACTATGCGTGTATTCAAAGTAAAGGTGTAGCTCGCATATTATATTCATGAATGAAACTATCTGCCTATCCAACGCTTTACCGTCCACCATAGCACTATCGCTCCATTACCGTACCTCAAGGAGGCTGCATAATCTTGCCCGCAGGTCAAAGGTATAAATCGCACCATTTCAGTAAAGATATGCTGGCCCATGCCACCCCCACCTATTAAATTATTATTTTTTGTCTGAACTTTCAAAACTCTCTCTCCTTAACTCCGACGGTGACCTCCAGACTACTTTCGGCTTCAAACATTTTAGGATAAATATTCACATTACGTTGCTTACCTAATAACGTGGAAAGACAAAAAAAAAAAAAGGAAAAAACAACATGTTTCAAGCCTCGGAACTGGCCGACCAATCAGGAATGAAAGAGGGGGCGGAGCCAAGTGGCGTTCTTTAGTCACGAGGAGTGAATCCATCAGGAGAATGAATGAAAAAATAAATAAAAATAAAAAATGGAAAGTATGGACGCTCAGAAGAACAAAAATATAGTGGTTCATGGCCGACTCGCCACAGATAAAATTTAGCTTATCGAATAGTTTTTGGTGGCTTCTGTCTTTTGAAGCCACGAAAGCTTACGGTTGTTTTGACAGCACAGGTAGGCGTGAAAACAGTGAATTAGCCTCACTACGATTGGAGGTTTTAAACCTTTTTTTTAACCATGTCAAGTGCTCAGGGAATTCTGACTGTCTGACGAGTATTAACAGTAGGCATACTGTCGGTACTGTTCATACTCATACTTTCACAGGTTAGGCTTAAACAATAAAGTTTGATTGGCCTATAATCGTCAGGTGATGGATAATCCTACTCATTGGCAGTCAATTTTGTTTTGGTTTTACCATCCAATATCACTTTAGCAGAAAACATGGTACAACTCAGCTGAAGTTGAGAAACAGAACAGGAAATGTTTAATTGGTTTAAAGTTTGTTCCCTGATGAAACAACAGCACGCAATTGACATACACCACGAAAAATGCTATTCTTCCTAGTGTATGACAATTGCGGGCCATTGTTTCACCAGGGAACATACTTCTAGCCAATCTTGCCCTGCCTGCAAAGTAATTCTCTGCAATAACTTTTTTTAATTTCAGTGTTACAGCAACCAAACCCCCCCCCCCCCCCCCAGGCCTTATTGGGACCTCACTGGAGCTGGAAACACGGATTATTGGCTATAAACTACACGCTCCGGCTCTCATTTCTCCCGTGACGTACCGCGCGAGCGGATCACGTGATTGGGGTAGGCCATTCAGACGGCTAAAGAGCCACTGTTCTCTTTCCTTAAAAACGCCAGTTTCCAGAATTTTGTTTAACTGCTGTAAATGCCTGCAGTCCGCTGATAACAACAACCAATTTTCATCAAGTTTAGCCTTTGAAACATGAAAAACGCCAGTTTCCAGAATTTATTTAACTGCAGTAAATGCCTGCAATCTGCTGGCAAAACAACTCGTTTCCATCAAGTTTAGCCTTCAAAATTTTTAAACACGCCAGTTTTCAGATTTTTTTAAACTGCTGTTAATGCCTGCACTGCCACTGTTAATAGAACTCCCCATTTACTAACAGGCAGAAAACATGTGTTGGGGGAGGAGGAGGGGGGGGGGGGAGAGAAGGGAATGCGTTCAACACTACAAATACCCGTTCAACACAGTAGCAAGAACCAGACATAACTCCAGCACTAATAACAATAATCATCACAACGACAAACTTCACGACAACACCCACCTTCCTCTTTCACCCTTTAAAAAATTAACATTTTACCAAACACCATCATCAACACCCACACGCCGACGAATCGGTGCACCTTACCCTTATCAACCTGTCACTTATCGCCTGTGGCTGGTTAATTTAACTTCACTGCCGGTATTTGACCGGATTCTCCTGTGATCGCCCTGGTTGCTATTCCTCGCGTTGCATAGCTAATTTTGAGGTTGGGCAAAACAGTTGGCACTCGCTCGTTCGGTCATCGCATCGAAAGGATTGATTGGCTGCTCTTTTCAGGTCAGGGTATATAATACAATAAAAAGAGAGGTAGTATTTTTATCAACCTTTTTTTTCTGGTAGTCGTTTTTAATTGTTCAGGAAGTGAAGAGAGATGGCGCCACGATTTGAGACATGACAATTCAAATTGTCAGACCCGGGTGAAGGAAAGACACTCCCACACTCCATACACGGCCAAAATTACCATAAATCCGCCCCACACGGACATATTTCGTGTCGTACAAATTTGCTGTTGTGAAAATTTAACGCCATATTATCTGTGATGCAAGCAGTGATTCATTTTTTTCATAACGGCCAGGGGACAAACTGGCGGCCATTGCACTGAAGTGCCTTATAACACGTTATCCCCCCCCACCAAAAAAAAAAGCAGATAATTTAACTCTATTAGAAGCGAAATTCAGATCAGCCATTTTGAAAAGTATGACCAGTGGTTAAAATAACCGAAGGGAAAGGGGGAGGAAGGGAAGGGCAAAAGATTCAAGGGGGCGTCGAAAGTCTAGCAAAATCTACTTCATTGTATTTTTCTTTAAAACTTTTTTATGAAGCCATACATTACGTAAAGCAATAAAGGTATTCGTTTATTCGTAATTTTAAAAAAGTGATTCTAGTAAAGGGTGTATCGAAGGGTTTAAAATTTGCCCCTCCCCCAGAAAAAAGTATTTGCGCCACTGAATAAACTTTGTAGTTAAAGAAATAAAATTAGCATCGAAGTATATATTTAAGATCGGAACGCTTTTGTGTTCGAATACCATCTTAACCCTAACTTGTCCCTAACTTAAACTAATGTTTGGGGTTAATCCGGTTATCACGGTACCAAAAAATGCAACGGTACCCTATACCGTGCATCGTTAAAATACCGGTATTGTTTCAACATGAAAAACGGCGCTAAAATAGTCCTTGTGTTGTAGGGCTCAAAGCAGTGTAACAATTAAACCATGCGCAATGGCTGTTTGCCGTGACGTCACCATGAGTTAGCCAATGACGAACGAGAACAACGGCTGTTTGGCCATCTGATTGGCCTAGCCCAGTCACGTGATATGCATGTCACAGCAAACAGCCATGGCGTGTGGTATAGTTAAAGATCAACAATGGCAAAATTGGAATTCTAAACAATGCACAAAAGTAGAGCCAAATTTTCATCACTTTGCGCAACTAACGTTTGGCTGTGTTTGCATTTCTACTTCGATAGCATGGTAACTACAAAGTTTAGAAGATTTTTTTTTATCACATATATCGTCAAACATGCATTAAGCTTAAATCACGGAGGGAAAAAAAATCAATAAATTTTTTTCCATGAAAAACTAACAACAAAACACATTTTTCAATACAATTTGTTGTAATTATTTAAAAATCAGGTGTTGGCACCAATGCACTATAATACCAGGTACGACTCCTCCTTCATAAGTACCGGAGAAACCCGAACACTAGAGTACTATACTTGGTACTGGCACCAGCTGCAAATTTGTGGTGCTGCCCAACACTAACATAAACCCATAATTTAACCCCCAACTTAACCACTGACTTGTCCCTAACTTCAACCCTACTTAAACCATAATTTAACCCATAAGTTAATCCAAGACTTAACCCTAATCTCATCCTCCCACTGAAGCAGCGAATATCCCGCTGGCCAACCTTCGGCTTGGGTGACCCAGTATCATTTAAGCCATAGGCATTTAAGTTATTTAAGTCATAGACATTTAAGTCATAGACATTTAAGGATAGACATTTTCGGCCACCACTCTCAAGTGAAATCTTATAAGTTCGACTGGAGCCTGTAGGCAGGGTTCCCCCAGATAGCACAGTTGGCAGAGCACCGGTCTCGTAATCAGGATGTCCTGGATTCGGGTCCTACTCGAGTAGTTGTTTTTTCTTGCTTTGTGTCTTAATATGTTGCCCGTCTTATATTTTCATAACGCCTGTGTTTAAAAAACGCCGGCCGCTTCCTGCATCCTTCCACTCAACCTACTGTGCTTTGGTTCCTAGTCCAACACATCGTAGCGTGTTCAACTGGACCATTTTTAATTTCAGCCAAGCGTGACCCACTCCACAACTAAAACATGGCGTGTTACACTTCACAAAAGATGCGCCTCTTGCCCAGCTTCATCCCGTCCTAACGTGTAACGGATGCAGTGCTTAGCCGGGTTAAACAGCATAATCTTGCTACCAAAAAGAAACAGGGAAAAAAAATTCGCTTTCTACCTAAGCGTGAAATACTCCACATCCTGTCGTCACACTGATTGCAGCGCCACGACGGAATTCCGGAATTATCGCTACTTTGGGGCCTTTTCACGGCAAATAACGACTCAAGATCGCGAATGTTATTGGGGAAATTCGGGAGTTAGAGAGGAAATGCGTTTAGAAGACAGGATTAAGGCCTCCTCTTAGGCATTCTACAGAGACATCTCAAAAAGATGATTACGTGAACGAGTACAAAACGGCACCCACATATTTTACGTTTAAACGTTTAAGATTGGACTAGGTTGGGATTCCATGAGAAACTGGTCAAAGCCGCATTTTAACCAATCATATTTTAATCAAAGTTGGATCAGGTAAAGGTTTATGGCTGGGTTTGTTGAGCACCTGATCCACGATAAGTAAGAGCAACAAAAGCTACAGATGACACGAAAAGAGTGTTGTTTATTATCAAAGTAGGCCTACTGAGAGCAATAACTAAATAATTTTCATAAAATTATCTCTTTTCTAAATTTTCTTACAATTTTTTTAATGAAGAAGTTCTGCTACAACTTAAGAAGCCATAGTCTCTACTGAACTCTACTGAAATGTGTTACTGATATAAATTAATAATTAATAATAGTTTAATGTATTATTAGATTATGTTGCAGCTTTAAAGTGCAATTTAATAATAAAAAATACGTTGTAAAGCTGGATTTTTTTAAAAATAAATCTGGACAAACAAGAGCCTCAATTCGTTTCACCAGCTTGGACCAGGTTACTGGATCACCAAATTTTTTCGTCACAAGCAAATAGGTGACCCAATCTGGCGTAATTCTGCTTCGGTATCGTTTCTGTGTTTTATGATAATATAGTCTATAACAAAGAGAAACTAATTGAAGGGGTTCTGTTGAAGAGAAACCATTTTCTGATGGTTTTCCGAACCAAAAGCAAAGCAAGCAAGCACAGCCCAGTGGTTAGCGTCCCTGACTAACCAAGTGAACGCTGGTTCGAATAGCGTGACTGACTTTTTTACTACGAAGAGGGAAAGTTTTGTTCAGAATAACCATGTGATAAGACATGCCCCAAAATGATTCTTCTCCCGATTTGGTCAAATGCTAGATTCTTCTCCTGATCTGGTCAAATAGTAGGTTCAGTCTTTCTTCTCCTGATCTGAACAAATGCTAGTTTCAGTCTTTCTTCTCCTGATCTGGTCAAATAGTAGGTTCAGTCTTTCTTCTCCTGATCTGAACAAATGCTAGTTTCAGTCTTTCTTCTCCTGATCTGGTCAAATAGTAGGTTCAGTCTTTCTTCTCCTGATCTAAACAAATGCTAGTTTCAGTCTTTCTTCTCTTGATCTGGTCAAATAGTAGGTTCAGTCTTTCTTCTCCTGATCTGAACAAATGCTAGTTTCAGTCTTTCTTCTCCTGATCTGAACAAATGCTAGTTTCAGTCTTTCTTCTCCTGATCCGGTCAAATGCTAGATTCAGTCTTTCTTCTGATCTGGTCAAATGCTAGATTCAGTCTTTCTTCTCCTGGTCTGGTCAAATGCTTGATTCTGTCTTTCTTCTCCTCAAGCGAAAAACAGTCTGTGGGGAGAGGGATTGTGTCTGCAGGCTACAGGTAGGGGGTGAAGGTGGTATTTTGTATTGTGCAAAATTGTCAGTTATGCCTATTAGATTTCATGAACAAGTTTCTTGCACGAAATATTTCCAAGACCTTCGTCGGTTGTTTTTTGGCTAAACAACTTGAGAACGACCCACCCTATCCAGAGAATAGCACCATTCAAAAACTCTCGAAAAAACGGTTCAATGGTGTATTTGAACGTCAAAATCGGTCAATTTTGGGCAAAATTGTCGCAAAAAGACCACGACAGAAAAAAAAAACAGCAGGATAAATCGTACTGCAACACAGCCAGCCGCACTGCCACATAGCGCCGCCCGTCACTCTGATTCTGCTACAGGGCTCTTCTTCTTCAGATATTTCTCCAAATTCGCAACAACAAATAATAGTAGAATTCCCGACCTTGCAAAAACCCATTAAAAAACCTTATCAGATAAATCACCCATTTTTTTTTTTGTACGAGTTCTCTCGACATTCGGGTTTCCTTTCTTCTTGACTCCAGAACATTGCACACATACCCATGCATGCACCACACACACACATACAAAAAAAAGGGCAGTTAACTTAGTTTTATGTTTTCCCTCCGCGCACACAATAGACGGGCAAAGCCACGAACACCTGCTTGTAGAAACAGACGAACAATACGACCTGCATTCCGGCAGCTTAGCAGGTAATGTAAATCAAAGGGCCATGTAGCTTACCTAACCATACATCAGGGAAAAGAAATTCCCCTCATCAAAACGCTACAATGTAAGAGTAACTATTACTCACCCTAACCAAAAGCGGTACAGTAAATAGTAAGAACCCTAATTATCTCCCCCCCCCCAAAAAAAAAAATTGTCCAGCTTGTAAAGTAGTGATATCATTCCGCTGCGAAACGCCGCCACCAAGTTTTCGGTCTCACTAGGAGATATCACTTGTGAATGATGCCCTAGTTACACAATTTTGCCTTAATTGGCAGATCCTCTAAGCAATTCTAAAACGATCCAAAAGAGAAATTTCATACATTTCATATAAAATGATTTTTTAGGTTTAATCAATAATCATCAAATAAACAATTAACATAGTAAACTTGAAAATAATATATTATATTACGATTTTGTTAAACAGCATTTTATTTTTAATTCTTTTTTTTTTATGGTGTTATATTTTCAATCTCCAAACTTTAATCTTCTTACGGTCTGTTTTTCTCTTTTTTTCTTAATGGGGCTGGCTCCATACCTTAATTTGTAGTTTTTCTTAATTACCGATTTCCTAGATGCACAATTACAACAATCGTTACCTCAGGGAAGCTCCCCTCAAGAAGTTGAACCTAAATAAACAATTTCTAAAGTTGGAATTGCCAGTCGAGGAACATTTTTACATTGAAACAATTACTGTCAAAATGAGCCTAGCAAACCAAACCAACGTCTACCGTTAAACACCAGTCTGTTGGTGAACCACCTCATACACACAAGATACCTTGAAACGACCAATAAACAGATAGTCGTCATTGATGTAACTGTTGCGTGATGTTTGATATCAACTTAGCAGCAGCACACTAGCATGTCTCTAGATACTAACTGTTTTTCTTCATAATGTTACAGCCGTATTGATTTGTTATACGTCCACTTCACATGGTGCAAAGAGCTTACTCTATATTAGCAAGACTACACAAGATTAAAGTGCCATGTACAGTGTGACTGCAGACACAGACCATACAGCCATCAAACCACACATTGTGTAATTAATAGCTTAGTAGTTAAAACATGAGAGTGATTACAAAAAAGCTGAAACTTTGCATGTATATAAAGCAACATACTATAAGTCCACTGCGTTACGTTTGCTTCATTGCTAAATTGGCGACCACAATTTGGTTTTTCGGCAAGGCATAATTCGCCAATCGTTTCATCTACGTAAAATACACCTGGTACATAAGTCGTAGAAAATTAAATTTCACTAAAAAAAGTTTTTTTTTCCCCTCCCTATCCCACATACATAATTTACTAATTTCAGGGGTGCTGCCGGGATCAGCTTTTTCAGGGTTCAGACAATTTTTTTATTTCCCTGACATTTCCAGGTTTTACAGGTGTATCCAATGGCAATTTCCATGTGTTTACAACATGTTTAGTTAGGAAAAGAAGAAGTGCTAATGGTTTTACTGATATTTGTGCGAAAATAATTCAATATCCCACAAAATAGCTGTTTTAGAGGCTAGTTCAGACAGGACTAAACGTATTTTCATCACAGATGTTGGTGCTAGCCTAAAATTTGGTTTACTGAAGTTGTATCTAAAATACGTGAACATATAAAAGCGCAAATTAAAATATTTGCTCCTATCCTAGGATTTTGTTTATCTGCTAATTCAACGGAACTTGCAGAACAAGCACAAGGCATTTTTTCAAATTTTCCTGTATTTTCCCTGATTTTCAACAAAATTTTTGTTTTCCCTGAAATTTCCCTGATATTTGGCTTTGTTTTCAATTTCCCTGAGATTTCCTTGTTCTCCAGGTTTTGTCTGAACACTGTTTTTTTCCACATTCCTATCTACGTTTAATTATTCTCACATTTTTTGCATGACTACTTTTCACATTTCCCCCCACATTTTTCAGATACCTACTTTTCAGTTTTTCACGTTTTCACATAGCCTACATAGTTTTCAATTTTTGTATCACTATTTCTTCCTGTTTCACATATCACGCCACTATTTCACAATTCTTCAACACAAATTTTTCTTTGGTAGGTAGTAGTCTTTTGTAATTTCCCTATAATTTTAGGTTTTTTCCTAGCATTTTCAACAAGCCTTTAAAATGTGTTATTAACCCATAACCGCCTCGATACGAACGTACGCCTTCAACATATAACAGCGAAAAACTAAGTCCCAGCGCGAGCTTTGTGAGGGGGCCCCCGGGACCCCGAGCAAAGCGGGCAGTCACAGCCCAGTGGTCAGTGTCGTCGGCTCCAAACCAAGAGGACGCCGGTTCGAATCCGAGAACCAACCCAACTAAAAAAAAGGGTCTGAAAGTTCTTTCAGGCGGTTTTATATGTTTCCCATTTTTTGTTACTATTATCTAATATATCGTTATGGTCAATACAGTGAAAACTTAGAATCGTCCAAAAATGCACAAGTGGTCTTTAAGAAAGATGTAGTTCAAAGTCCGAACATCCTCAAGGCCTGAAGAAGCCATCTGGGGGATGTCGAAAATTTGCAGCACAAAGTAGGTGTCCTTGAAGTGAATTTAAGAGAACTTTTGGTATTATCTAATTTTCACATTGTTTCACAACTCAACAAATTGGTGCAAATTTCGAAAAAAAACACACGAGACTTATCGAGATACGAGACCGAGGCAAAACGAACGAAAAGAGTTCAGTCGGAATCAATAACCGAACGCACTTAAGATAGGTCTGAAGCTACGCCCTATTTTTTTTGTGAGCATAGTTTGGAAACAAAATCGGTAACTCTATAGCTTGCTCACGTTAAATATGCAGCGGGAATATCATTTAAGAACGGCCCCAGGCCTTTTCCGTCTGTCCGTGTCAGTTATCACCAGTTGGAGAGGCGATTTACGACAGAGACAACGAACGACAAGCATGCAAGGAACCCGTGCTGCCTGGCAAACACGCCAACCTGCTTTGTAGTTTGGCGGTGTACCTTGTCAACACCGGCATAATGCGCCGGCTGGATAACAGAAAGGGGAGGTGTAAACCCAGAGCGTAGCTTGCGTTAGTTCCGTTTAAGAATTGTTTCAACGGCCATATCTTTTCTGGTTGCGTTATCTTAATTTTTGGCTCGATTTTACACTCCAGACGTAGAAAGAAGGAATTTGGAACTAAAGATGTAGTCGGAAAATCGCCACTGGCCGATGGTCCAAAAACACGCGTCATTTCTAAACTCACCACGCAGCCAATTCACCTTGTTTGACACGAGGGTTCTCATATTTATTTAATTATTTATTTCACTGTATAATTTTTTTAAACCCCAGTATTACTACAGAAACGTACCCGAGCAGGGTTAACGAGGCCCCTCTCTTGTGGCGCTTCGTATAAATCAGTCATTATGAAGTATGTTCCCGACAGGCCCTCGCAGCATACCCCCCCCCCCCCCCCTTCCCCTTCGGCCAGTAAGCCCCTCAGCCAGAGAATTGTAAATTTCAGCTCAATCCCGCAGACCGTTCGTCTGAAACGTACACGGTTTCCGAGAATTCGGTTTTGGCTTGCCAGTTCTGTATTCATTGCTAGTCGCCATTTTGGCGAATTAGAATTCGAGCCGACAACTGTTGATTTTCATTGACATGGGGAATCGTGCCGATATCCTTCGGAACCCTGTGAAACAACTCGTTTTCAGGAATTTTAATACATCTGAAACGTTTGGCAGCCAGTTCTCAGATTTTTGTTAAAAGCCTTTAAGTTTTTAACAAATTTTAACTTCCGTGTCTTGCGGGTTGGCGGATGTGCCACGCCCTGTAAAATAATTTAAACTCATTGACGGCGCTACACATTTTGCAATTATGGATGAAAACTGAAGTTTTGAATTTCTAAGAACGTAACTGGATCGGCACGGAAAAAAATTTGCGGGAGGGGTACAGTGGCCCTCAAATTAGTGCTACTGTAGGACAGGAACATATATCTAAGACAAACTATTGGGGGGGGGGGGGAAATTCGGCCGATTGTTTTTGGAGGCAGTGTCGTCCCGCACCCTGCTATTTCCTACTGCGCCCTATTTTCCCGACTCAACCATTACCCATTTCCCCATTATATTCGGCTGGCTGTAGAATACATACAAGTAACAATGCGACGCCATGATACAAAAGCATTCGATTTTACACTTTTAGTGTTTGTCAAAATTTCGTATTCTGTGTAATTCTAGCCTTCAAAATTGCAGTACTTATCTGTACCGTCCCAAAACCACGAAACTAAATGGAAAAAAACTCGTCACTCGTTGCAGACAGTTTGGCACCCAGCTTACCAATACGCTGAACGCATTGAGCCAAACTGTCTCCAACAAGTTTTGCCAGTTTGTTTGGTACGTTCAGGCAGGTAGGCCTACTGTTGGTCAGCAGGGCTTAATTTGCAGACACCACACGGGCAACAAAAGACGTTACAGCATGATTTTTTTGTACTCCTTCGAAAGCAGACTTTATTTTTTACTGCTATCCCTATTTTTATTTTTGTTAGTTTTCCTTCATGCCAAGCTCATTCTTTTCAACAAGTGCCCAGTACATCACGTTTTCCCAAC